>PISX010018114.1:0-41509 GCA_004024625.1 Mellivora capensis | reverse complement strand
GGGCCCGCGGGGACGACGGGCACGGGCCGGGCGCCCTGCAACACAAGCGGCACAGCGGCGTCGGGGCCGCCCGGACGCGCAAACCGCCGCGCAACAGCCCGGCCCCGCGCCCGCGCCCCGCCGCGCGGACCCGGCCGAGCAGCCCGCGGACGGCGCCGGCCGCGGCGGGGCCCCTCGGGGGACGGGACAGCTGCGCGGCGGCCTCCCAGGCTGGCCCCCACGGGCGCCGCCGCGGCCGGCTCCCGCCCCCGGGCCCTCCGCTCGGGGCTCGCCCCTCCCCCCAGGCCCGCGCGGCCGCCTCGGTCCCCGCCGGCCGACCCGCGGGACGCAGCCCGCAGGCCTCACCCGGCGCCCGGCCTCCGCAGCGCGGCGTCCCCGAGCCCGGCGCGGAGGACGAGAAGGCCGCGGCGGCCCAACGGCGTCGGCACCCGCGCCTTCCCAGCCGCCTCCCGGGCCCGCGCTCACCGCCTCAGCCGCCGCCGCCGCCGCCGCCGCCGCCCCCCGCGGGCTGAGGGCGGGGACAGCCTTGCGGCGCCGCCAAGCCCTACCCCCTCCGCCAGCCAATGGGACGCCCGTATCCGCCCCGGGACCCGCCCCTTCCGCCTGGGCGGGCGCGCGCGCGGTTGACTGACAGGGGCGCCGGGAGGGCGGGCGGGCGCGAAGCCGAGGGGCGCCGAGCGGGCGGCCTCCGCCCTGGCCGGCCCCGCTCCCTTTGTGAACCCGCCTCCGGGCGCCTCGGCGTGCGGAAGACGCCCCGTTCCCTCCCCGCCCCCACCACACGGCCGGAGAGAACCTTCCAGAGCCTTCCAGAACCTTCACGTTCCTGAGGCGCCACGTGCTGCCGCGGTGCCCCTGACGGAGCCGCTGAGCGCAGCCCGGGCAGCAGGTACCAGTGGGCCGGGCTCCGGGTCGCGTCGCCTCTTTTCAGCTTGACCCCCCGCACCCCCCACCCCGGCGTCGGCCAGGCGTGGCCCTCGGCACGGCTCGGACCCTCACGCCCTGCCGCGGGCCAGGGGGCGACGGCCGGGGACAAGGGGGAACTGGGGGGCGACGGGCAGGAACACGAAGGAACTGGGGCGCGGGGGGCGACGCGCGCGCGGGGCAGACTGGGAATGGGGAGTTGGGGCCTGGACCGGGGGGGCGGAGCCAACGCCGGGGGAGGGGCCTGGACGGGGGCGGAGCCAACGCCGGGGGAGGGGCCGGGAAGGCGGGCGGCGGCGGGGACCCCCTCGGCGCGGGCGGACTGCGCGGCGGCTGTTTCCGCCTGCGGGTGTAGACGGCGCCCGCGGCTCTGGTGCCCCCGAGCCGCCTTGGGGCCCTGATCGGGGAGCGGGCTGGAGCAGACGGGGGCGGAGTCTGAGTCCGGAGCGGGTCAGCCGAGTGCGGGCCCAGCTGCGGTTCCGGCCGGCTCGCCCCGGGGTGCGGACGGTGCTTGCAGTCGCCGCGGGCCGGGAGGGTGGTCAGCGCCCGGCGCAGCCGCCCGCAGGCGTCCGCGGGCTGACGGCGGTGGAAGCGGCCCCGTTGGCCCTCCGCTCGCGGACAGCAGCGGACCTGTGCGCCCCGGGTCTTCAGGCGATCGGACCCCGGCCCCGCAGACCCCCCGTGTCTGTCCCCGAGGGGCAGCCCCGCACCCCGGGTTGGCTGAACTCCGGCGGAGCCCCTTGCGGGCGCGCTGGCCGGACGGAGGTGCGGGCGCCCCCGCTCCCGAAGCGCCCGGGGAAGGCCGTTCTCGTGGCGGTTGTCCCGGTCCTTCGCGCTGTCGTGGGGGGGCCTCCCGCAGCCCCGCGTCTGGGGGCGGACACTCCGCCCCCATGTCGGGGACTGCCTGGAGGCCCGGCCTGGGCGCGCCTTGCGGGGGAAGGTGGCGCTCGGGGAGCTCGGCCTGCTGGAGACGGCAGGTGACCAAGTAGGGACGGCGGCGTCCGCGCGCCCTGGCGACCCCACTCTTCGGCTTCTGCAGCGCCGCAGCGCGGAGCCTGTCGGCAGCTCGTCTGCTCGCTCGTTCCCGGGGGGCGTCCGGGCTGGTGCTCCCGCGCGCTCCCGGCGGTCCCGTGTGTGCCTGGACTCCGCGGCCCGTTGCCTCCCTGGGGTCCTGCTGACCGGCGCTGAAGGTTCCCGAGAGCACAGCCCACTTCACGGGCAAGGAAACCCAGAGAGAAGTTGACCGGTTGGTCCACGGCAGAGCGGAGACTCTGCCTTTCTGAGATTTCCTTTTTATTCCAGAAAACCCGAGCACGAGCTGGGGGAGGGGCAGAGGGAGAGGGAGTAGCAGCCTCTGCGCTGAACAGGGACCCCGCGGATCGTGGCCTGAGCTGAAGGCGGGAGCCCCGGGACTGAGATTTCAAACTGGAAACCTAGCTCCGACGCCCAGACTGTGGGTCATCGCGACCTGCCGAGTCCCGCCTCTTCCAGCCTCCCGGGGCCCTGGAGCCTCTTGGTTAACGGCGCGCTTTTCTCTGCGTGTCTGTGTCCGGACGCCCTTCATCTGACAGGCCCACCGCTCACCGAACCGAGGCCGGCCTCATCTTAACTACTAACTTAGGTCTGCAAAGACCCTATTTCCAAGGAAGCCCCCGCTCACGGGTTCCTGACGGTCAGGACTTCAGCATGAGCTCTGGGAGTCGCATTCAACCCCTAAAGACCTCACAGCTGGCAGGCCCCACCCCATGCCACCCCGGCCCGCGCCGCCAGCAGCGATCTCACGCGCTGTGTTAGACACGTAGTGAACGCTCGTCAGGCGTGTTACTAACCTACAGTTAAAAATTCAGGCTGAGGGACGCCTGGGTGGCTCAGCTGGTTGAGCGGCTGCCTTCGGCTCAGGTCATGATCCCAGCGTCCTGGGATCGAGCCCCGCATCGGGCTCCTTGCTCGGCGGGGAGCCTGCTTCTCCCTCTGCCTCTGCCTGCCACTCTGTCTGCCTGTGCTCGCTCTCTCGCAATCTCTCTGACAAATAAATAAATTAAAAAAAAAAAAATTCAGGCTGAGCCCTCGAGCTATTACAGCCTGCAAATGTGTCTGTTTCACACACAGACTTCAGTGGTAACCGGGTGTGTTTTTATTCGGCAAATCTGGCAACCCCGTTTAGTAATGGGATTTGTAGACTTTTCTCCAAAGGGGCAAATGGAACTTCTAGGAACATTATGCTGATTTCACTCTTTCTGCAAGAGCCTTTGGTATGTGCCCGTCAGAGTCTCGTCTTGGTTAACAGAGGCGCTTTCAACAATGTGAGTGAGTGTGTGCACGAAGCCTCCAGAAGCTGCAGAAAATTGGTCATGAGATACATATTTTAAAACAGGATGGGGCAGGCCCCTGGGTGGCTCAGTCAGTCAAGCATTCAACCCTTGATTTTGACTCAGATCCTGGTCTCAGGGTCCTGAGAGGGAGCCCAATGTGGGGCTCCCTGCCAGGCGGGGAGTCTGCTTGGGGCTCCCTCCCTCTCTGCCCCTCCCCCTGGCGCGTGCTCTCACTCTGTCTCTCTCAAAACAAATTGCTTTTTTAAAATGTTGGCTGCTGGGGCGCCTGGGGGGCTCAGTAGGTTAAGTCTCTGCCTTTGGCTCAGGTCATGATCCCAGGGTCCTGGGATCGAGCCCCGCATCGGGCTCTGCTCAGCGGGGAGCCTGCTTCCTCCTCTCTCTGCCTGCTTGTGATCTTGCGCATAGGCGCTTTCTCTCTCTCTCTTTCTGTCAAAGAAATAAAAAAAATAACTTTTTAAAAAATGTTGGCTGCTCTTTTTAATCAAACGTATAAAACTAATTTTATTGTAGGTTTATGCTGATAAATTTGCATGCAATACAACTTGCCATGTAAAGTGTGCAATTCAGGAGGGTCGCCTGGGTGGCTCAGAAGCCTCTGCCTTCTGCTCAGGTCATGATGTCGGGGTCCTGGGATCGAACCCCATATCGGGTTCCCTGTGCAGCGGGGAGCCTGCCTCTCCCTCTGCCTCTGCCTCCTGCTCCCCTGCTTGTGCTCTGCCAAATAAATAAACAATATCTTTTTTTTTCTTAGATTTATTTATTTATTTATTTATTTGACAGAGGGAGAGAGAGAGAGAGCGAGATCACAAGCAGGCAGAGAGGCAGGCAGAGAGAGGGGAAGAAGCAGGCTCCCTGCTGAGCAGAGAGCCCCATGCAGGGCTCGATCCCAGGACCCTGAGATCGTGACCTGAGCCGAAGGCAGAGGCTTTAACCCACTGAGGCACCCAGGGGCCCAATAAACAGTATCTTCTAAAAAATAAATAAATAAAGTGGCAATTCAGTGATATTTATTCACAACATTGTGCAACCAATAGCTCTGGAATGTTCCAGAACATTCCATCACCCAAAAGGAGCCCCGTCCCTGTCCCCATTAGCATTCACCACCCCTCAACCTGTTCCCCGGCCCCCACAAGCCCCCTTCCCGTCCATGGAGGACTTCTGGACGTGTCACACGCGTGGACTCACACCCGTGTGGCCTGTGTCTGGATCCTTCCCTGCGCGTTGTGGGCTTGGGGGGTCCATGCCCGGGGCAGCACGTGTCAGTGCTCCACTGCTTTTCATAGCCCAATAACAATCTCGGGAGTGCTGTGATAAGCTAAAATGGCCACGGAAAGACATCCATACCTTAATTCCTGGAGCCTATGAAATGTCTAGCAGAAAAGGAATTTTTAGACGTGATTAAGTTAGGGGTCTTGGTGGGAGATGATACAGGGTTATCTGAGTCCCGGTGTCATCGCAGGGGCCCTGATCAGAAGGAGGCAGCAGCGGGGATTTGACACTCACATAAAGGAGAAGCCATGTGAGGCTGGAGGCAGAGACTGGAGCGAAGCGGCCACAGGGACGCACCCCGGGGCCCCCAGAAGCCAGAAGAGGCAGGAAGGAGCCGCCCTGGGGCCTCCGGAGGGAGTGTGGCCCGGCGACTCTGACCCAGTAACCGTGTTTGAGGTCTTCTGACCTCTAGAACTGTAAGGTGTAGATCTGGGTTTTAACCGCCCAGCGTGCGTGCAGTTAACTGGCTTCTGCCGCTGTTGCGGCCGAGCTGTGTCCTCTGCAGACTCGTCTGTTGGCGTTCTAAGCCTCGGACGTGACCGTGTGGACACGGGGTCTTCAAAGGGGTCGTTAAGTCAGAGCCAGGCCATGAGGCCGGACACAGGCGGAAGATGGCTGTCCACACGCCCAGCGGAGAGGCCTCGGGAGCAACCAGCCTGCCCGCACCTGGATCTCAGACTTCTGGTCTCCAGACCTGGGAGAGAGGAGACGTCTGGCTCCCCGCGTGTGGTATTTCATGACCAGGCCGAGCAGACAGAGACAGCAGCCGTGGGTAACTGATACCCCCTTCCATTTGTGCCCCCACCACCACCACAAGGACGCCGTGCCCGGCGTCCCTGCGCGTGTTGTGCCTGTCCTGGCTTACCCCCCGCCGGACCTGGCTGCCGGCTGAGCTGTGGGCATGGAGGGAGAGTGGGGCAGCTGCTGTGCAGACTCATCTGGCTGTTCCTCAGAAAGTTAAAAATAGAAGGACCGCATGATGGGGCAGTCCCACTCCGAGTTTGTACCCCAAACCACCGAAAGCCTTGAATATCAAGCGTAACCGCACCTGTGCCCACAGCAGCACTGTTTACCACAGACGGACACGGCCCAGCGTCCATCTGCAGATGGAGGACACATACGGCGCGGTCCGTCCCCACACAGGGAACACGCGGGAAGGGAGCGACCCCGAGGACACAGGGCTCAGCAACAGGAGCCGGACCCAGAAGGACCTGTCCCACAGGTCCCCACTCCCAGGAGGGCCCCAGAGGAGTCCTGTCCACGCAGACAGAGAGGAGGGGGTGGGAGCTGGGACTGGGGCAGGGGTGGGGAGTCCGTGCTTCGTGTGGGGAGATGGAAGGTTCTGGAGACGGGGGGGTGGGGGTGTGAGTGTGCTTCATGCTGCTGAGCTGTGTGCTCAGAGATGGTTACGATCTTGAATTTTCTGTGCATTGTACAACATGAAGAAAACAAAATTAAACCCCATTCCCACAAGCCAGGATTTCCCACCCCATGTGGGGGGTTCTTGACGTGTTCCATGTTGGGGTCAGAGGGCAGCAGGCACCCGGTCAGGAACATGACCCCAACGCCACCCCCTTTCAGTGGCTCTCTGGAGGCCATGTCCCGGCTCCAGCGAGACACCTGCCCTCCCAGACCAGGAAAGGGCGGTGTGCTGCAGGTCTCCTCAACCAAGAGTCGAGGATTAGGCCCCATTGAGTTCCCATCCTGTTTGCCTTTGATTTTTTTTTTTTAAGATTTTATTTATTTATTTGACAGAGACACAGCGAGACGGGGAACACAAGCAGGGGGAGTGGGAGAGGGAGAAGCAGGCTTCCCGCCTAGCAGGAAACCGATGTAGGGCTCGATCCCAGGACCCTGAGATCATGACCCGAGCCAAAGGCAGCCGCTCAACGACTGAGCCACCCAGGCGCCCCTGCCTTTCATTTTCTTAAAAAGCCTTTCCTTTACACTCTGAGGCATCCCAGGCAGGCTGCACCGCTGTGCTCTGCATTTCAAACAAGTGCGCTGGGAGATTGGCTTCCCCCTCTTTCCTGTCTCTTCTCCTCCCAGACCATCTCTGCCACGGCTCTTACTTGTTTTCCTCAGGGTCCTCCAGCATGCTGTCTCGCATTGTGCCCAGCCGCCAGCCCCCACCCAGCCCTGCCCCGCGTCCGCGCTGCCCCTCGGACACCCGGACCCCGGATTCCTCAGGGTCACGCCACTCTGTAAGACTTCCACCCAAGAACCTGAGCGGAAACGAGGATTTCCCCGTGTGTGTGTGTGACTGGATTAGAGCTGGCATGGGGCGTGAGGGCCGCTGCAGGCGGATGGCACGTGGTTGGACAAGTCTGCTCCCGGAGTCGGGCCCTCTCGGTGCCCCAGAGCCTGGGCTCCCGCTCTCAGCCCGCAGCTCCGTGAAGCGTCCCTAGAGCGCGGACTGGCCCTGGGCTGGACCTGATGGCTTTGACCGGAGCCTCCATCCCGCCAGCAGGTGCGCTTCGGTCTGCAGGTCGAGCTCAGTGGGCACCGAGGAATCTGGTGGGTTTCCAGGGTCTTTGTCACATGGGGCGACTCTTAAAGATGACGGCAAAATACGTAGTAACGTAGGGACACCTGGGGGCCCAGTCGTCGAGCGTCCGCCTTCGGCTCAGGTCATGGCCCCGGGGTCCTGGGATCGAGCCCCGCGTCGGGCTCCCTGCTCAGCGGGAGCCTGCTTCCCCCTCTGCCCCTCCCTCTGCTTGTGCTCCCTCTCCCACGGTCTCTCTGTCAGATAAATAAAAATCTGAGAACAAATACGTGTAACGTGAAATGTCCCGTCAATCGGGACTGTCTGTAAGCATGGCGTGAGGCACACTCACACTGCCCTGCGAGCGTGCCGCCCTCCGGCTCCAGAGCGGTCCATCTCCCGGACTGAGCGATCAGGCGCACCGCCCCCGTCCGCTGGGGCCGTTTGGAGACCTGTGCTCTACGTCCCACGACTTGGGCTGTCGCCCGCACGTGCGGCGCTGGGCAGGGCATTAAAACCGCAGCGCTTCCTTGAGCTGAGTCCTTGGGACGCAAACTCGAGTGTGTTCAGGCTTTTTAGTTCTTTTACCAAAGACCAGACGAGTCCATGCCGCGCTCTTCCTAGATGAAGTGGGACGTGTGCTCAGGCGGTGTCGGTCTCCTCATCGTCCAGAATTTCGTTGTCGGAACGTGAAATGGATTGATAAAAATGTTTAAAAACCGTAATTCCAGGGACGCCCGGGTGGCGCAGGGTTGAGCCCCCGACTCTTGATTTTGGCTCAGGTCCTGATCTTGGGAGTCCTGGGATCCAGCCCTGTCAGGCTCTGTGCTCAGCGGGGAGTCTGCTTGTCGCTCTGCCTCTGTCCTCCTGGCCCCCCACCGCTCGCATGTGCACATGCTGTCACTCTCTCTCTCGCCAAAAAAAACAGTAAAACCCCATAACTGCATCAGAGTGACAGGTGAAGAACGTGAAATTTCCAAAAGGACAACGAGAACAGGAGGAAGAAGGGTGTGTCTGCACCCTCGGTGTGCAGTGGGCACGGCCGCCGTGGGCTCTGTTGGCTGAACATCCATCCTGTCCTTGGGGGTCCGCCATCCGTGTTAGGATGTTGGAGGCCAGCGCGGGCGCTCTGGCCAGCTGCCGGGTTACCTGCTTGTCCCCACCGCTCCCCAGCTCACATCCTCTCTTCTGGTCCCACCGGACATGTTTCCGTGCACACTCCCTTTCTTTCTTGGTTGTGAGAAAACCCTCAACTCTGACACTGGCTCCCAGCAGCACCATACATCCGAATAGAAGGGAGCAAGGGAAACACCAGAAAAAGTAGTGAAAGGAAACCTCTCTGGGGACACAGCGCAGTTTGCTCCCTCCCCAGGTCGTAGATGAGCTGGTTCCGGAATTTGCCTTCACCCCCAGCGCTCGGTGCAGAAGCGGTTCCCAAGTGTCTCAGGAGAAGGGAGGGCTTTCTGGGGAGGGGGCATCCTGCGACCGGAGCGGACGGGGTGCTGGAGTGGCGTGGAGACATGGGCATTTGTGAGCGACTAGTGCATCTGGACGGTCTGCGTGGGCAAGCCGTGTCCGGGGCCTGGGTTTATGCTCGGCGCTCTGGGTGCTGGACATACAATATGGAACCAGGGGGCCGGGGGTCCTGTTGCACCGGACCGCCCCGTACATTTCTCTGTGCCTTTCAGTGACTGTTTCAAAATAAAAAACTTAAAGATGATAAGAGACATGTTCTAGAAATCTGTTCCCTCCCCAAACAGGGCTGGGGGACCAGGGAGGACTTGGAACAGCCCTGGTCACTCCACCAGAGGCCTCTCCCAGCCAAGCTGTTCCCAGAACGTCGGCCTCTGGCCAGACACGCAAGCCACAAGCTCAGAGGACTCAGGCTGCGGTTCACGGATAGGGCCCCCACTCAAAAGGGACAGAAACCTTGCAATGTGTTAAAAACCCCACAGAGGGGCACCTAGCTGGCTTCATCGGGGCGGGGGAGGGGGGTGCAACTCTTGAACTCAGGGTTGTGAGTTTGACTCCCACCTTGAGTGTAGAGGTTACTGAAAAATAAAATAAGATAAATAAGCTCAAAACGTAAACCCACAGAACATTGTTTTCTGCAAACCCGTGTCAAGGCCGGAGTCCTCTCCGTGGGAGACAGACTCCCTGTGTCCATGTCAGAAAGGAGGAGGGCTTGAATATTCCACTGGACAACCGGCAGTTCCGGAAGCATCGGGAGAACGCTGTTCTGAAACGCAGACTCGATGGAACCCAGTCCTCCGGGTGAGGGGAGGCGACCGCTGAGAGGGGCCGTGGCTTAAATCGAGGGCCGCCTGTGCTCACGGCACCCACACACCACACTCACTGGGGGGGCCTGCGAACCGCAGTGTCAGGCAGCAGCACGAGGCCTGCCGGGTCGCGGTAGGACAGTGCCCTTGGAGAACTCCGGGTCCTTCCTGGCTCCCGACAACAGTATGGCTCCTGGACTGGAGGTGTTGAGTGGGAAGGAAGCCTTTCAGCTCTGTTGCTCCTCCTGAAGCAAGGGGTCCCCACCCAGAGGTGCACCAGGAGACGGGCTGGGCTCTGAAAGACCTGGACACGGAGGACGGGCTAGGCCCCGGAGCGGGGCTGGCCACGCCCAGAGAAGGCGGGTTGGGGGCCCCAGCTGGGACCTCTGAGTTCACGGGCTGGACTCCTAGGCCTCAGAACGGGACTTTATTTGGGAATAGGGTCACTGCAGGTGTAATTAGCTCAGGTGAAGCCCCACTGGTGGGGGGCAGCCCAGTGATAGTGTTTTTATGAAAAGGGGAAGTCTGAGTGGCCCCCAACCCTCGGGGTCTCGATGACCACAGCCGTCCCAGATGCCACCGGCTGTCCCTGCGGCAAGACTGCTGGCGGAGCGTCGCCGCTGTGGGCGTATCTCCTAAGGGGTCTCGGCGAATGTCCTGCCTTTTTCAGCTAAAAAGAACATCTAGTTTCTTTTATTTATTTATTTATTTTTAAATTTATTTATTTGTCAGAGAGAGAGCGAGTAAGCACAGGCAGACAGAGTGGCAGGCAGAGGGAGAAGCAGGCTCCCCGCCAAGCAAGGAGCCCGATGTGGGACTCGATCCCAGGACGCTGGGATCATGACCTGAGCCGAAGGCAGCCGCTTAACCAACTGAGCCACCCAGGCGTCCCCATCTAGTTTCTTTTAAAATGGTCCTTTAAAAAAATAGTTCTTCAGAGAAGGCACCGGCTCTCAAAAGTATTCACTTCTGAAATTCCAGAAAGGGGGCACGTTTGAAAGTGTATTTATGAATGATTAGGACATTTGAGTGTTTTTTTTAAGAACACAAAGATGTTAACTTTTTTGTTTTCAGATTCTGGGATCTGAGGTTTTCCTTTGTTTTTTCAGAAAATGATTCCTTTTATTTGAAGTTAGAAACCAGGGCAGGGTAGACATTTCATTTAGGATTGCAGACTCGGGCGGATTCCTTTAATTTTTAAAGGTCATAAAATAGGAGTAAAGCCCAAAATTCCAGAACTGAGTAACTTTAGAAAACCAAAGAGTCTCCTGCACCAACAATGCCAACTACAGGGGAAGGGCCGGGGGTGTGTCGTCACACCCTCCCTGCCCCCAGGACCTAAATCCCCCAGAGCAGGTTGGGGTCCCTGAGAAGTTCCCAGAAGAACCCACAGAAACAGCTATAGACCAAGGACTCCCCCAGAAGCCCCCACGCCAGTGCGCCCACGAGGGGCAGAGAGGCGTGTCCCCGGCGTGGCGGCGGCCCAGGGCACCAAAATCAGGAAAGGCCGACGGACAGTCCCAGCCAGAGGCGTCTGCATTTGGGGACTGAGCTCCGTTCTCCACTGGGGGCCCCCAGAGCAGACGGGGGAGACGCAACCACTGAGTGTTGCATGGGGTTCCAGACGGGGTCCCGGGACAGAGGAGGGCAGGAGAGGAACCGGGACACCTGAGTTAATAACGGACCATCCAGCGACTCGTCGTCAGCCGTGACAAGAGCTCCAGGCTAATGCCAGGCCTCAGGGGCAGGGACGACGGGAAGGGGAGTAGGGACACGGCAGCTCCCCTGTCCTTGCGGTCTCCCCATCTACAGAGAACCCCTCTGAGTCCAACACTTACCACAAAGCGGCAAGAAGAGCCAATGCGGCTGCGAGGAAGGGCTTCGGAGGTGCGGGGCCGCGGGCTGGGGGGAAGCCCCGGGAAGTGAGTGCGACAGGCCACGAGCCAGCTGCCACGCGTCCAGCCACACCGGACCACCTGTGCGAGCGGTCGGGGCTGGGCTCAGAGCTGAGCACCATTCTCCCTGTGGGGAGCCTGTCAGGCCGGTGCGTGGCATTGTGCAGGGGCGAGCGGCCTCACGCCATCCCGCGGGGTCTGTGGACGGTCCTGCCCCACCACGCTGTCTTGCTGGGACACTTGTCCTGCAGCTCCTGTGAGAGGCCAGGCCAGGGGCAGGGACGCTGCGCAGAGGATGCTCGGGGCGGCTCCCGGACCCACGGTGCCATCCCCGCCCCCTCCGGGAGCCCCTGCGCCCCGGGGAGACTTTGTGTTCCAGGAGCAGGGCTGTCTTCTACGGGACTGACAACCATCAGCGACCGGGGTGCTTAGTCAAGGCAGCTGCAACAGGGTAGGCCTGGCAGCCAGAACGGCAGTCCCGTATCCCCTCCCGGCTCCCGCTCCGAAGCCCGAGGAGGTGTCGCAGGGCTGGTTCCTGCTGAGCAAGAGCCTGTCCCAGGCTCCGCCAGCTTCCCCAGGGGGAGGAGGCATCACCCGCAACCACAACCCCACAGCCTCACGTATCTTCCTACATCCCAGAGCGGGGGAGGCCGCGCTGCTGGCAGGAGCTCACAGGTCCCACGAGGGACGGGCCGTGGGGCCAGGCTGGGCGCCCTGCGACACCGTGGGCTGGAACGCCCGCCCCAACCTGCACAGTCCACAACAGTTCTCAAAAAACAATACCGCGTCCTAGGAACCTTGTATGATATGTGAATTACACCTCAGGAAAGATGTTTCTTAGAAAAATATTATTATGATATAGTCTTAATTTTCTAACCTTTCTGAAAACGTGTGTGCAGGGGTGCCTGGCTGCCTCGGCCGGGGGTGTCCGACTCATGGTTTCAGCTCAGGTCCTGATCTCAGGGTTGTGAGGTCGAGCCCCGTCTCTGCGCTCAGCGGGGCGTCTGCCTCAGAGTCTCTCTCCCTCCCTCTCTCCCCTCCCCCTGCTCTTGCTTTCTCTCTCTAAAGTAAACAGATCTTTAAATATGTATGTATGCAGAAAATATCTCTGTATGTGTACGTACGTTTACTGTCTTTTCTGAGTTTTGTTCTCTCAAAATTTTCCACCATTTAAGAATTCTTTAATT
This sequence comes from Mellivora capensis, assembly GCA_004024625.1. NCBI lineage: Eukaryota > Metazoa > Chordata > Mammalia > Carnivora > Mustelidae > Mellivora > Mellivora capensis. Next base: position 29,140 of record PISX010018114.1, on the reverse strand, counting down.
TGGGGCTCCTGGGGGGCTCAGTGGGTTAAGCCTCTGCCTTCGGCTTGGGTCATGATCCCAGGGTCCTGGGATCGAGCCCCGCATCGGGCTCTCTGCTCAGCCGGGAGCCTGCTTCCCCCCCTCCCCTCTGCCTGCCTCTCTGCCTGCTTGTGATCTCTTTGTCTGTCAAATAAATAAATAAGATCTTTAAAAAAAAAAAATTCTGTAATTTGAAAAATGCTTTACAGACCCTCAATATGGATGATGTGTCGATCTTCACCCCCAAACCCATGACCCAGCCCGACCGCAAGAGGAACACAGACCCCGGGAGAAGGACTCCATAAGCTCACTGAGCCTTCTCCAAACTGTGCAGCTCGCGAAACCCACGGCAGCTCTGAGAAACCATCTCAGCCCCGAGAGGCCTACGGGGACATCGCGCGGGATCCTGACGGGTCCTGGGACAGAGGGGGACACCAGTGGAGACTGAGGACATGCACGTCCGGTCGGGAGTCTCGTTCCCGTAACACACCAGCGCCCGTCACCTGCCATGTCCGAGGGGCCAGCACGGGCCTGTGGCTGGGCCCGGGGCTCTGCATTCACAGAAGATAAGACTGTCCTCATGATGAGATCCTGATAACAGGACTTATCCGAGAAGATCAGGAAATGCTTCGAAGGCCCGTCGCTCCTTGGGCTGTGAGGCAGGGGACCGCTGACGGTCACTTGGGCACGTGCTGTAGTCGCAGAGTGGAGGGCTTGCAGGGACAGACGGTCCCCCGCAACCACGGGCCACCTGCTTCTCCTCACCCTGACCGCAGGTGACCAGAGACCACGCCACGCTGGCCATGGGGGGTGTGGCCCCAGGCCTGTACTGGGAGGCGTGGAACAGCCCCACGTCCCAGGCAACAGGGACCCGTCCCAGGCCTGGCGGTGCACGGACGTCTCTCTCCCTGTCGCCCCAGCGATTTCGAGACCATTGACATTTTCACCTCCGGGCAAATGATGTGTTTCACTCAGCATCTGATTTGGGAAGCAGGTTCCTCTGATGCTCCTTGCACAGCTGGGTCCATCCTGGGCGGCCGGGAGCCTGGTTGTTGGAGGCAAGTGTGCGCGCTTTGTGGACGCAGGGATCTCTGAGCCGGAGCGTCCTCTGCGGCCTGCCTCCCACAGCCCAGGTCTTCCTGCGCCACCCCCAACGCCCCACCGGTGCACAGGGACCGGCCGGCCAAGGCCTCCGTCCTTGCCTTTCCAGAGGCGAGCAGAGCAAGAGCACTCCCCGCCCCCCCCCCCAGGAAGGGCACCCAGCCTGCAACGCGGAGACCAGGCCCCAGGGCACAGACTCCGGCCGGGAGGGCCCATAGGTGCACGAAGCCCCAGCCTCGGGGCAGGCCTGCGCATCGTGGCGGGGAGCCCAGGACACCCAGCAGGCCAGCGAGGAATCACGTTGAGCATGTGCTGTGCGGTAATTGGGACCTACTTAGCAAGGAAACAGTTCGCGAGCACTGAGTGTGCGAGTCCACCGATGGGAAATGTCTGGAACAGGCCAGTCTGCAGAGACGGAAACTGGGTTAGTGGGAGCCGCGGGCTGGGGGGGAGGGGGAGTGGCTGCTAATGTGGACGGGCATCCTTTTGTGGCGGTGGAATGTTCTGGAACTAGAGAGAGGTGGGGGACACAGCCTCGTGAGCGTACTACATGCCGCTGAATTATTCGTGTTAGAAAGACTCTTACGCAAATTTCACCTGGATTTGGAAAAACTTCAGGGACTACTTTATTTTTTTAGAGAGCGAGCACAAGCAGGGGGAGGGGCAGAGGGGGGAAGCAGGCTCCCCGCCCAGCAGGGAGCCTGATGTGGGGCTCCATCCCGGGACCCTGAGACCATGACCCGAGCTGAACCACCTGAGCCCCCCCAGACGCACCTTCAGGGCCCACTTCAGAGGGGAATCCGTCCCAGGAGCCACGGCATCCGACAGGACTGGGACGCCAGCCACCCCCCTGGGCCCCGTTTCACCAGGCTGGAGGATGTCCTCCCAGCAGGGCCATCGGGGGCCCAGGATTCCCACTAGGACTTTGCAGCTGACGGGGACCAACGCCGGGGTGAGCACAGCCCCTCTCAGGCACCGCCACCACCCCTCAGCCCAGAAATCCACAGTGTTGGTGGGCGGGGCCCAGGCACCCGGTGTCTCTCCTCCCGACCCGCGTGCCACTTGGGTGACAGAGGCGGCAGCCCTGAGGCAGAGGGACATGGCCCAGCCCGCAGGGGGCACCGGCCACCAGATCCCTAATGGACACATCAGAGCCCCCCCACTGAGTGAGGATGGGTAGGAGGTGCGGGGCACACTCATCGCTGATGGTGGCTGGGGCGCAGCAGCGGTGGGCACTCGCGGTTTTGCTCAGGTGATGCATTCGCTGGAGGAAAGGAAACACCAGCGTGGGTGTTTTATTCATGGGTTGGGCTCCGTGCGACTCTTAAGGGTTTCAGCAGGAAGCCTCCACCGCCACCAGCAGCTGAAAAGTCCTGGTGGCTTCCCAGCCTCTCCCAGAGGCCAGGGAGGGGCGTCCCAAGGCACCGCTCCAACATCCACTCGCGGTGCTGCCCCCCACACCAGCACTGGCTGGAAACTGGCCAGCCCCGGTGCTTTCCCGAACTGGCTGACGGGGGCAAGGGGCCACTGCTTCTGTAGGTGAGGTACTCATTTAGCTCATTGCCACCTGGGAACCGTTCCCCTGGACCATCCCAGCCCTGCGTCCGCCAGTCGGCGGACTGCTGCATTTTCCCTCATTTTGCATCCCGGAGCTCCAAGAGGGTGGCCCTGAACTGGGCTGCTGGGCTGCGTATTCCCGAGCCATCTCCCAGCGGGCCCGCATCAGGCCAGCGGGTCTGCAGCTGGAAGATTCTTGCTGTTGTCTCCGCCTCTCACCCCTCAGCCCGAGAGCATCTCCTGCCTCCAGCCGCGCTCGCAGCGGGTCACTAGGCATTGAAGGAGAGCCCGTGGCCCCACGGGGAAACAGACACCAGTCACCATTCAGGGTTCCGCTGGGCAGGACAGCCAGAACGGGATGGGGCGCCCACGATGGGGCGCCGTGGGTGTGAGGATGGGAACCAGCCCCCCTTCTCCCCAGAGAGCCCTCAAGTGCCTGATGCCATCGGCCGAGAGCTGCTGCCCGGCCCTGTCCAGAGGGTGGAAAGGAAAGTGTCCCCTATTGTCTCCTCAAAGGGACACAAAAAACAGGGACAAAGGCAGCCTTCCTGGAAGGGCTTTCTGCCCCTGCTTTGCACAGTGGCACCGGGGACGCAGACGACAGGGCAGGGGCAGCAGAAAACGTGGGACGACAGCCGGCTTTGTGCACCGTCCCCTCGCCGCGAGAGAGGCCAGGGTCTTCTGCAGCCGTGTCCATCCAATTTCAGGAGAACCGGAACTGTGGGAGGCTTTAGCGGGCCCATTGTGCCCTGCCTTGCCCCCCCCACCAGCACCCCCCAGGCCTTCTGGGGCCCAGCAGCCCCGCGGGCAGTCAGCACGGCGTTGTGGGAGAAGGCCCCGCTTGGACAGTCAGGGCTGCGGCCCGAGGCAGCTCAGGGTACAGAAGGGGACCCCGCTGTGAGTGCCCGGGCTCGCCCCTGGTCACTCACCAGCCACCTGCATCGGGTCGTCCCTTCCCACCCTCCTGACGTCAACCCGCTCGCCCCAGCAGGGCAGCTGCCCCCATCAGCACGGGCACAGGGAGGATCCACCTGCTCCTGTGGGGGCCGTGCGGAGGGTTTGCTGGGGCTTCCAGGCTCTGGCTTTAAGACTTTAGTATATTTGGCATGGGAAGTTTCTAGAAGGGCAGAGAAAGCAGGATTTTGCTTGGAGCCAAAGGGAATAAACCTCAGAACAAGACACGTGGTGGTGGGGTGGGGTGGGCTGCCAAGGCGCCTACCCCCGGCCACCTGTCCCCTCCACGTCCAGCGCAGGCTGTCTCTCCCCCCAGTGCCCAGGGCAATCCAAGGGCCCAGGAAAGTGCTGCCCCACGACCCTGCTAAGGCTACGTGTGGGCCCCAGGCTTCCGGCACCCCAAACCTTACCACACGCACTGCAGGATGTCCTTGTGGGACAAGAGAGCCCCAGCCGGCCCGACAGGACACAACGGGCCCAGGCGGGAAGGCAGCACAGCCCAGGCGGGCAGCAGCAAGACACAGGGACCACTGAGCACCTGGGAGGGGGCCGAGCTCCGCGTGAGGAGAATCACTGGCGGCGCAGAGTCGTAGCCTGCCTTCGGGGACTTGGAAATCGGCCCTGGTGGAGAACGCATCACCCCAGGCCTTGCCAAGCCCACAGCTCCATTTCCCCCGCACCTCGGGCACCACCCCCAGGAGCGGCCGTGGGGTGACATCTGTCCGGAGCTCGCCTGGGGGGCGGCCAACGCAAACCACCATCTGTCTGGGAGGAGGACCGTGTGCCCCGGGGGAAAGGGTGTGACAGGCACCGGGCCCAGTGACAACAGGGTGCAGGGCACATGAGCACGCCCAAGGCCACCATGGGGGCAGAGGGAAGCGGATGTGCGCCCACATCACTTATGCTGGTAGGTCCTTGGCACCAGGGAGGGCTTGGAGAGAAGACCGGCCGCTTTTCTGTGGTTGTCACATTTCCTGTGACGCTCGAGGTGCGGTCTGCAAGGAGCGGCCAGGAACCTGGGGCTGGTGGCCGGCCGCCGGCTCGGGGAGGCGGCAGGACAGGTGTCCCGGAGCCTGGGCCTGCCCCGGCCGACTCAGACACTAATTCCCTGTCCGAGCAGGGTTAGTGCTGCCCTCTGTGACCCTCGTCGGAGGAATGGTGACAACCGTGAAATCAAGGGCTGCCAGGTCCGGGGGCCGCAGCGAATGATACAGCCGGTCGTCCATTCAGCACGGGGAAAACCCGACCGTCTTCCAAAACAATGGCCTGTGTTCTCCAAAAACGTTCAACTGGGTTTTTTGTATTGTAAGAAATATGTCCTCTATACAAATTAAAAAAAAATTTTTTTAAATCCTCTCTCTGCCCAACGCAGAGTTCAAACTCACGACCCTGAAATCAAGCGTCGCCCACTCCCCCCAAGCGGAGGCAGCCGGACGCCCTGAAGGACACGGGGTTTAGCTCAGGGAGTAGACAGAGGACAAAGGAAAAAGGGCCAGGGACCCGGTCAGCACCCCACGGACATCCTCAGGGAGCTGGTGTTTTTATACAAACGCATCTTTTTGGGTTTTTTATGCTTCTTAAGTTTTCTTTAATTTCACCCTTTGTTTAGAAATAGTGACAGGGACGCCTGGGTGGCTCAGTTGGTTAAGCGGCTGCCTTCGGCTCAGGTCATGATCCCAGCGTCCTGGGATCGAGTCCCACATCGGGCTCCTTGCTCAGCAGGGAGCCTGCTTCTCCCTCTGCCTCTGCCTGCCGCTCTGTCTGCCTGTGCTCGCTCGCTCTCTCTCCCGCTCTCTCTGACAAATAAATAAATAACTTAAAAAAAAAAAAAAAAGAAATAGTGACAGGTTCACAGGAACTCGTAAAGTTGGGACCGGAAAGCCACAGTGCCGACCCCCAACCCCCGCCACTCCCTATCCCCCACCCCCGTCAGTCCATGCGTCCCAGCAGGGCGTCGGGTCAGCACATAGAGCTTCCTCCAGCGACCCGCGGACCCGCACCTCTGCAGGCCCACACCCCTGCTATCCGTCCGGAAAGTCTGTCACCGTGAGAATGTTCTCTCCGTGTCCTTGGAGAGCAGCCCCATTCCCGAGGGGCCCGCCGGCGTCCTGACGGGCTCATGGGCCGGGTCCTGTCTGGGGCTGTTGCGGGTCAAGCTGCCCGGCATGTCTGTGCTCGGGTTCCAGGGGGACACGGGTCTTCCTCTCTGGGAGGAAGGCCGGGGACGAACGCGGCAAGGCTCGCGTCCCAGTGTTTCACACGCTGCCTGCCGGGCTGTTTCCGGGCCCTCGTTGCCAGATGTGGACGCATGTCACCTGTTGTGGTGGCTTCTCGGGGATCCTCCGGGCGGGAAGTGAGAGGCGGGTGGCTCTCACGGTGGCTGCGGGAGGGGACGCGGCGCCCGGCACACGGCACACGGCACACGCTTGGATGTGGCTCCCCTCGGACCACGTGTTTCTAGAAGTGGAGTAACAGGGTGCCGGGCCGCGGGGAGCACAGGTGTCCCAGGCGCATGGCCACTGCTCTCTGGCACATCTTCGAGTGGCCTTTCTCTCCAAGTTGAGATGATCGACCTATGGCACGGTGCTCGTTCCCAGCGGGAACGCAGACTCGGCGTTTGTGGACGCTGTAAAGGGACCTGGGCAGGTCGGTCAGCGCTCCTCACTGCGCGCTGGCCCCGTCCGGCCCCGTCCGGCCCCGTCCGGCGGAGAGGACTCGCGGGACGTCCGCGGGTAGCCTGGCACTGTCAGCGGGACGCGCCCCACGGCCCGGTGCGGCTGCTGTCACCGGTCGGTTGCTCCTCGGACACCCCCCTGCGCCCCCGCCTTTGGGAGCCGCCGCTCCGTCTTCTGGACCCACGAGCTGGGCTGCTGGCGTGGATTCCATGCAGGAGCGAGGTCACGCGTGTTTGCCGGTCTGCCTGGCTCGTTTCGCGCCACCGACACCGTGGTAAGCTCGCTCGTCTCCATCCGTGTGTGTCTCCCAGATGCTCGGCACGAGGGCCGCGCACCCATGGCAGGCCCGCGGCGCCCGCTTCCCTGAAACAGCCCCAGCTGGCAGCCGGAGACACCGCTGCTCCCCAGGGCCGCGGGTCGCCCCACCCGGCGCATCGCACCTGCCGAGGGCCGTGTTTTCACTGGCTCCGTCCCTGCTCTGTCTGGGGCTGGTGGCCTTTGTTGGCCCACAAGAGGAGCCGTTCGGGGAAGACATTCGCTGTGCATCCCTGCGTGGGATGTTTTGGATTCCCAGCGCTCAGATCTCGCACCCGTCCTTTCTTTGCGGTTGCTGGCTTCCGGAGCGTGCCGAGAAAGCATGCTTGCTTTAAAAAATATTTAAAAAATTTTTAAATTAAAAAAATTTTAAATTAAAAAAATATATTTTTAAAAATTTAAAAATTTATTTAAAAAATATCTATTTGGGGCGCCTGGGGTACTCCGTCGTTAAGTGTCTGCCTTTGACTCAGGTCATGATCCCGGGGTCCCGGGATGGAGCCCCGTATTGCACTCCCTGCTTGGCAAGAAGCCTGCTTCTCCCTCTGCCCCTCCCCCAGCTTATGTTCCCTCTCTCGCTGTCAGATAAATAAATAAATAAAATTTTTTAAATCTTGAAAAAAAGATGTGGAATTTCGTCTGGGACTTTACGGATCAAGAGCAACTCCGGAACATACGTCTTCACTGAACTCTTTATTTTGCGATGATCTGTGCTTTACAGGAAAGCTTGGTTCACATAACCCAGGCCCCCACATGCCCTGTCCACATCTGACCTTCCCCCCCAGAAACAGGCACGGGCCTGACTGATTGGTGAGATGAGGGCCCTGAGGGGGCTCGGGTGTAGGGAGGCCCGGTCCCATGGGCTCTGTACCCGCGTCTGCATCGGAGTGACCCGAGGAAGCTCCCTCTCCACGGGGGCCGGAGGTTCGTCAGCCCCCAAGCTTCCGCCCAGGCCCCCCACGCCCCGGACGGCATGTAAACAGAACCAGATCCCAAGCGTGTTCCAGGACGACGGGGCGACAAACCTGGGCCCCGCAGACACCCACACCCCTACCCTCGCTGATTCGTAGAGTAACATCTGTCGCTCCCCAGACACCCGCCTCAGATCAGACCCTTTCCTGGACTTGCCAAGAACACGGACCCGGACCCCTTCCCAGGGTAAACCGCCACCGCCAAGCCAGGGTGAGCCGCCCCCTTTAACGGGTCTCGCAGACGCTCCCGTCCACCCCTCTGGCTCTCGCTTCTGGCTCACGCTGAATTTCTACCCCGGAAGCCAGGGACCCACTCGGTTGGTCCTGCGGGGCCCCCTCTGGGTCCCTGGACTCACCCCACATCATACAGAAATCCCAGCCTTTTGGGAACAAATTTCACCTGTTTGTCCAGTAACGTCTTGTCTGTTCCCAGATCCCACCCAGGATTTGCCATTTCATCCACCTGTCGTGTGTCCCCAGGCTCCTCTGGCCAGATCGTCCTGTCCTGTAAGATCTGCCGGGGAGGGGCGCCTGGCTGGCTCAGTCTGTGAAGCCTCTGCTTCAGCTCAGGTCATGGTCTCGGGGCCTGGGATCGAGCCCCGCATCAGGCTCCCTGAACAGCCTCTGCCCCCGCTGCTTGTGCTCACTTTCTCTCTCTCTCTGACAAATAAATAAAATCTAAAAGAAAAAGAAAAAAGAATCTGCTGGATTTTTCTCTCCCGTTGGTGTTTACATGAATTATTTCTAATCTCTAGGAGGTGGTTTTACTCATCCCTCAATGTTTGTGTCCCCCCAAAGATGGGTCCCTACGTGTCCCAACGCCCAGAACGCATGAATGGGGCCTTATCTGAATGGAGTCTTTGCAAATGTCATTCGTTAAGACGAGGTCCCCCTGGAGTGGGACAGTCCTGAATCCAGTGCCGCGGTCCTCACAAGAGGAGGGGGATGGGTCAGAGACGCACAGAGGAGAAGCCACGTGTCCACGGAGATGCAGACCGGAGAGACCAAGGAGGCCACCGGCCAAGGGAGGCCACGATCGCCAGCGAGCCGCCAGCCGCTGGGAGAGCCTCAGAGCCCCGGCCCCCGTGGGCTTTGCTGGGAGGGCAGCTCCGTGACACCTTGGTGCTGAGCTTCTGGCCTCCAGAGCCAGGAGGGAATACATTTCTGTGTTTTGAGACCATCCTGCACGTGGTCATTGCTTCCCCAGGGAGCGCGTGTGCCCGGTGGCTCTGAGCAGACCTGGGTGCCGAGCTCTGGGAAGGCCACGGGGCCAGGGACCCCGACCCGCTGCATCCTTCAGGAAGAGCCTCCAAAATGCCGCCTCAGAGCTCCGGCTGGCAAGGAGCCCCCGTGCAGCTGTCCCTCCCGCCGGGCCCTCCTGCAGACGGAGACCCCACTGCGGGCCAGGGCCCCACGTCCTCGTTGACTGGGAGAACCATCGACACAGGCTCAGCATCCAAACACGGCGTCCCTTCAACAAGCCGCGGCAGTGGGGCTCTGTGCCTCTCCCGCTCTGCCTGGCGAGCCCCTAAAACACTCGTCCCCGTTATAAACCCTGGAAACTGAATTCGAGCTCATGGAAAGGGTTTTTGCAGGAGTTATGAAGGATCTCAAGGTGAGATGTCCCGATTAGGGTGGGTCCTAAGTCCAGTGACAAGTGTCTTTTCCAGAGACGGGAGGAGATCACCACGTGACCACAGACGCAGAGACTGGAGGGACACGACCACAGGCCAAGGACCAGCGGCCGCCGGAGCCGGGAGAGGTCCCTGGAGCCCCCCGGACCCGATTTCCAGGACCCGAGCACGAGGCCAGCACGTAGCAGCAGCTCAGGAAACACCTGAAAACCAGCTGCACGTCTCTCCAAAACCACCTGCAACACACAAGCCCCGCCAGGGCCAGCCTGGGGCAGTGACCCTGACACCTGTGGCCGCGGACACCACCGGCTGGGGCCCTCCGCTGCCTGGGACGTCCGACCCACCCAGGTGGTGAGTCCCGTCAGCCTCGGGGCCCTGGCCCAACACAGGCTTTCACAGAAGCCCCCCTTCTGGGCACCTGGGGGTCTCACTCAGATAAGCATCCAATTCTTTTTTTTTTTTTTTAAGATTTTATTTACTTATTTGACAGACAGAGACAGAGATCACAAGTAGACAGAGAGGCAGGCAGAGAGAGAGGGGGAAACAGGCTCCCTGTGCAGACGACCGGTTCCCAGGAACCGCGGGAAAGCCATGTCAGCAAAGGCCCGTGCTGCCCAGGGCTGGTGCCGCTCGCCTCCCGCCTCCCGCCAGCCGAGAAGGTCCCCAGAGCCTGCAGCGGGACCAGTGGCCACCAGCCAGGGTCTTGGGCCCATGCAGTCCCTCCCGGGGCTTCTCCATTGGGATCGCTGTCCCCACGTCTGCAAATCTGAGCCTCTGCTCTGGTTTGGACCCACAGAGGCCGCTGGGTCCCTGCCCTGGGCTCCAGGAAGGGGCTCGGAGGATGCCAGCCTCTTGTGCACTGCCCAGAGGTGCTGCGGGAGGTCAGAGGGAGGGATTCAGGCCGAGCCCCAGCCCCTCGCTGCCCAGACTGCTCTTCCCCCCAGCGAGGACCCAGGACTCTGCAGGTAACCCCAACACCAGACCAGCCAGGGGTCCCTGCCTCCGTGTGGACGCTGTTCCCATTCCACAGCCAACGACACCGAGGCTCCAAATGGCTGCAGCTGAGCCCCAGATCCAGGCAGGGCACGACCAAGATCTGTCCCCTCCCCCAAGACCCCAAACCCGGGCCCAGGCCCCTCGCATGGGCAGGGGAGGGGAACCTCTGTTCTCCTTAAGCCTCCATCTTTAAGCCTGCTGTTGCCTTGGCAACAGTCTGCAGCTGACCTTTGTGCAGAAAAAAGGGTGACCTTCCCAGTGCAGTCCCTCCACCCAATTGCTGTTCATCTCCCCCCCACCCCCGCCCAGGCCCCCCACCCGCCGTGCGTTTTAAAGGCATCTGTCTAAACAATGCATTATGGATTTTCCCGCGGCCTGGCGCAGCCGCAGAATTTCCATCCAGACAGCTCAGGCTTTCCTAAACTTGAGAAAAGGAGAGCGTCCTCAAGTGAGGTTAGAAACACATATTCCAGGCCTGGGGGGTGTCCGATGGCAGCCCTACTCTCACCAGGCTCGGCTTCCCCGTCTGCCAGGTGGAGCACTGCGAGGGCCGGGCAGGTGGGGGTGACCAGCCAGTGTGAGCCAGCCAGGCTGGGGCCAGAGCTGCTGCCGCTCCGCTGTGGGGACCGCACCCCACTCTCCTGCCCTGGGATGGCAAGGAGTGACGGCGGGGGGGGGGGTGCTGCCAAGGCTGCTCCACACAGCTGGATGCTTGTCCAGGCCCCAACTCACCCCAGTGCCCGAGCTGCAGGAGGGAAAAGGCAGTTGGTTCTGTTGGGTCGGTCCCCACCAGGAGATGGGCTTTGGGGCCCAGGACCCTTGATGCCAGCAGTCTGTCCTCTGAGTCCTCGCCCTCGCGTGCCCAACCAGGTGGAGATGGGAAAGGACCAGAGGAGAACTGAATTCCTCCCAGAACTTCCCCCGGCAGGATTTCTAGCCTGAGCCCCTTCCCCTGCCTCTAGGCTGTCCTGCCTGCGTCGGCCTTCTGATGGGCCCACTGCCTGACCACATCCCTCGCCTGCTGCGGCTCCCCGGTGCCCCTGGGAGAAAAGCCAAACTCCCCCCCCCTCACTTCCTATTAGGCTACCCTGCCACTCACCAGCCTCAGGGCCTTTGCACATGCTGTTCCTTCTGCCTAGACGCTCACCCCCCCAGGAGTCCAGCTCTCTTTAGGTCTCAGCTCCAGGGACACCTCCTCTGAGAAGGTTCCATCCCATCCCTTCCCTTAGTATTTGTCAACTCAGAGAGAGAGAACAGAGACAGGACGCTCCTCTGAGCTCACTGACCACCAGCTTCTGGAGGACGGGCACCAGCTTTCCCTTCATGTCTTATTTTCCCTTTGGGGATTTCACGTCACTTTCAGACACAGCATGTTTATCTCGTGCCACACGCTGTCCCAGGCACCTTACAAGCATGGATTCATTGGACCCACAACCACCTGTTACCCGGACATACAGAGGTGAAAACCGAGGCCAAGCAAGCAGGTCTGCTTTGCTGCTGCGCGTCAGCCACTGTGGTATGTCCTGGTGCGTGTCCCTGTGACGCACACGTGTGTTACGTGTGCCACACTCGGGCACGGGACCAGAGCCCACCCGAATGACGTCGAGTTAACCCGACCACATCTCCAGGGACTCTGTTTCCAGGTCAGGTCCCACTCGAGGGTCAGGACTCGGACACGGTTCCACCGGCAGTGGCGTGTCCATGAGTCTGCGCCCTCCCCCTCTGTCCCCTGTGCTGAGACCCTTGGCTCTCATCGGCCCCCACAGGCTCCCGGGAGATGCCGTCACACTCCGAGGACTGTGCCTCAGGTCCCCCTCCTGGGGTCCTGGGGCGCTCAGCTGGGGTAGATCCCCCGGGGGCCTGACCCGCCTTCCCAGGTCCCTGCGGCCACACACGTACACAGCGGGTGTTTTCCGACAGGGCTGCCTCAGAGCTTCAGGATGCCAGGAGCAGCGCGAGGCAGCCAGCCCCTGGGCCTAGGAACCTGACCTGGGCTTATGTCACCCTCGAGCCCGGAAGGCCACGGGGCAGGCCACGGTCAGCATGGACCTGGGGTTCGGGGAGTCCAGAAGCGCCAGAACTGAGGCCGCTGGCCCCACGACCTCGTACCCAGCCCCTGGCCTGCCTCCTCCGCATGGGTCTGTGTCTGTCTCCCACCTGCCGTGCGACCTTCGCCTACCTGTGTCCACTGGATGGACACGGGTCACTATGGGCCAGGGAGAGTCAGAGGAGGGCAGTTTCCAGGGCGAGGTCTTGCCCCTGCCCCTTGCCTCGCCCCCAGGGCCGGTGGACAAGGGGGCCTTCGAACCACCCATCCAGCTGCAGCCCCCCAGCCCACCATCTCTCCCGTGCCCCCGCACAGCCCCCTGCAGCACTGCCGTGGTGGGAAGTCTTTGGGGACCATGGGTGGGGAGTGGTCTCCTGTGGGTCTGGTTGGACGCAGCCCTCTTCACACGCCTGGCTTGCCTGCCATGCCCAGCGGAGGAGCGACACGTCTGGTAGGCAGGGAGCAGGCGTGTCTGCGGTCGGGAAGGTGGGCGCGGGGGGCCCGGGGAGACGCTCTGGCCAGTGGAGACGCGGCTGCTTGCCCAAGCTCCCTGCAGTGGGACCAGCAGCCCTCACCACCAAGCCCGCGAGGCTTCTCCCCACTCCCCCCCACCACCGCCCCCTAGCCCTGCATGGACTCGAACTTTGCTCTTGGCCTTGGCGGGTCCTGACCTTGTATGAGGGTTTAACACTGAAGACAAGGGCAGATGGCAGCATTTTCAGGAACAGCCTCCCCTTCCTACTTGCCAAGACGGGACATACCCACCTGCCCGCCAATGGGGCGTGGACATACATCGCATCCCCCATGCGCAGGAACGTCCCCCAGCCACGAGCAGGGCGAGGCCCCCACACGCTCCCCCGGGAATGGACCCCGAGCCCACGACGCTCAGGGAGGGAACCCGACACAGAAGGCCACACGGGGTGTGAGTCCACGTGTGCAACACGTCCACAGAGCGGAAGGGGGCCCGTGGGGGCCAGGGGTGGGGCTGGGGGGTGACAGCTGACAGGTTTCCTTTTAGGGAAGAGGCAAGTGTTCCAGAATCAGCAGTGCTGATGGATATATACCTCTGTGAACGTACTAGAACACAAGAATTGTACAGTTTAAGTGAACAAACTAGAAGGTACGTGGCCCTCCATAAAGCTGTTTAGAAACGTAAGCTACCTTCCTGCCCAGTGTCCCCTTCCTCCCTGGCTCTGGAAGTCCACTCCCAGGTAAGATACAACTTCACCTTCACCTAGTGCCACAGGCAAGAAAGGCTTGTCTGGGAGCCTTGTAAGGTAGTGAGGCTCCCGTCCCCAGAGGGATGCAGGCAGATTGCAGCAAGCCATGGGCAGGGGTCCCTGCCTGCCCTGGCTTCTGCTAACACTGCCCCGCATCTCGAGCCCTCCTGCCAGGCGAGCACACATATGTTCGCACACATGCAACTGGGGATTTTTCCCCTTTTGTTCCAGTAAAGGGCCCTGTCATGGTCGCAGGGCATCGGGGACATCACGGATTTCATGGTGCTTTCATCACCGCCCGCCTGGCGCACAAAGGCACCTCTAAGCCCTTCTCATATTCTGTATGTGGGAGCCTCCCGCTTCCTAGTGACTTCAAACGTCCCGATCCTATTATGGTGGGGGGTGGGGAAACAGCAGAGCCGAGGAGGTGGCCTTTATCCCCTGACCCGGGCTGGGCAGGGCCCCTGGGGACTCTCAGCAGGTTCCTGACATTCCTGCGGGTCTCCGAGGGTCCCTGACAACGTCCCACCCTACTTCGCTGCCAGTCGGAGGGCCGTGGAGAGCCGGCTGGGCATCCTCACGGGCTCTCTGCTCCCAGGCAGGAATGCCAAGCACACAGTGGGGTGTGGGCATCGAGGGGTCCCCCTGACATGGCTCCATGGAGCTGAGAACATGACTCACTGGAGCCCCCACTTCCATCTTGTCCCCGGAGCCGGAGCTACCTCTCCCAGGGACAGAAAGTGGTCCCCACGTGTGCTCGTGACCCCAAAGGTGGACGCCAGACATGCCGATACGCAGAAGGCCTTCCCAGATGTGCTAATCACACAGCAAGGGGTGAGGGGCCCAGACGCACTGTGAGCGGCCAGACCTTCTGTGCCTCAGCTGCCTCCGGTGGAGATGGGCCTGCCAAGAGAATTAAGCCAGAAGCCGCTCATCAGAGGGGAGGGGAGGGGCTGGCAGAGGCAGGAGGTGTCCCGGAGCAGGCTTGGGGCTTCACCTGGGGGTGGGTCCAACCCTGAGGCTCTGGGAAGCCGAGAACAGCTTGAAGACGCCCACTCAGGCCATCCTCATCTCCGAGGTCCCTGCCCAGGCCCCACCTGGCCACCCCCCAACCTCTCCCTGCCCTTCCCTGGCCTCCACTCCAGCCTAAGCTGTCCCCAGGCAGCCCCTGGGCGCTGTGAGACAGTCATGTAGCCACTCTCCCACCTCACCCACCATGGCTCCCCAGTGCCATCCACATGAAACCCAAGTCCCCCCACAGTCCACACAGGCTAGCCTGGCCCCCCACGGCTGGACTCCAGCTCCCGCATGTGCAGGGCCCCCCCCCCACCCCGGGGCACTAGCGAAGCCGTTTCTCTTTGCAGAACGCCCACCCCGCCCAGCGCTTCGCAGACCTCGCATTTCCGCTGAAGCATCACCAGGGATCGGGAGTCAAGGCTGGGCCCCGGGGTGGGTCCTTGCCATGCCCTAGACACTGTCCCCCCACCCCGCCGTCCAGCCCAGACCGATCTGTCGCCGCATTCCTTATGGCCGCTGCCTGCAGGACACAGGCCCAAGCGGGGCAGCTTTGTGCCTCCCCCGCCCACCGGCCCAGGCTCGCCTCTCCCCCACCTCTGCAGCTCACTCCCAAGCCCCTGGGGCCCGCCGCGCCCGTCTCCACCAGCCTCCTCGCCCCACCTAGTGGCGACCAGAGCCTGGAGCCGTGATGGGCCCTCAGAGGGTTCCCAGGGCACACAGCACGGAAAAGTTTCCCCGGGAGCAGGGGGGCAGGGCGCCGGGCCATGACACATCCCTGCCCCCGGTTCACCTTGGTCAGAGAGAAGAGTCGCCCACATCACTCCTGACAAGGCCGGGAAACTGAGGCCAAGAGGGACAGGCCGGTGTGCGCCCCAGGTCACACAGAAGGGCTGGTGAGTTCCAATCAAACTCCAGGGACATGGGATCCCATTTATGTCCCTCCCCCTCCCCCGAGAAGTGGAAAGATGCCTGGAGTCAGGACCTGCCATTGGGGGAGGACAGGGGTGCAGGCAGCCGACTGCTGCTAGGGGGTCTACTGTGGGGGAAGGGATAGTCCACACCACTGTCCTGCTTCAGACTCCGGGAGTCCAAACCCCAGCGTCCACCCCGTGTCCCTGGCCAGCACCCTCTTTGCTAGGCTCACTGTTTCTTCATATATAAAATGGGTGCAATTACAGAACCTTGTGAGGTTCCAGGGAGGTGAGGCCAGTAAAGCCCATAGGTCAATGTTTGGTATCCAGTAGGTGCTCAATAAATGTTGGCTGTTCATGATCATTGGGTCGTATTGCTACCAAGCCTCATCCACCCTCCCCCCTGCTCCTCTCTTCTCACTGGCTTCCACCACACAGGCCTCCTTGTGTTCTTCCCAGCCCTGTGCTCCTTGCTGCCTCAGGGCCTTTGCACATGCTATTCTCCCTGCCAGGAAAGCCCCACATGCCCTTTCACCCTGATTAATTCAAATTTTTCCATTTTGATTCCCACTGTGTCTCTGGCATTCGACACGGGATCAAGGGCACAGCTGGCCCTCCTGAAATGCATGAGGTTGGATGAAAATGGGGCCGCCCCCAGACAGCCCTTCCCCACCTTCTCAGCCCATCATTTTGGGGAAACCGAGGCCCAGAAAGGGGCAGCAACAGCAGAGCCCTCTCATCAGCAGACGGGCCCCGGGATGTAGTAGGGTAGGCTGAGGAAACCGCCGCTTCCCCCTCCCCAACCCTAGCCCCCAAAGAGGGTCCGGCTGCTGAGGCAGAGCCCAGGGCAAATTGAAATTGACTGTGGGGAACAGCTCAGCAGGGTGGAACAGACACGTGGCCTCCGGGGAGCATAGGGCGCCCGGGCATGCGGATGCATTCCGGCCGGCGAGGGAGAATGCTTTAGTCTCCAGTGGAAGCTTCTAGCGACGGCCTCCCAGGAGCTGGAGGGTGAGGGGCTAAGTTGCGGCAGAAACAAGGATACTCCCTCCCTCCATTCGCTGCTTGCCCCTCTGTCCCGGGAGCACCCTTGTGGCGACACTGCACCATCCCAAATCTCGTCTTAGCTCCTCTCCGGCCAGCCCTGTGGGGTCGGTGGACACGGAGAGAGCTGCAGCCCAGCTCTGCCCTCGCGTGCATCTTTAAGTGCCGCTGTATGCCTGGCTCTGGCTGGGCTCAGCATGGTTAATGTGGCTCCCTGTGGCTCTTCCTGGATCCTTTCTGTGCACTGGGGAGCCCCAGAGAAGACAGAGCTCGCCCAAGGAAGGCAAGTGGAGACATGAGCCCAGACCATGAAGCTCGGGGGACAAAGCTGCCAGCATTTCTTCAGCCCTTGTCTGGGTGGGGAAAACAGTCTTGAAGACAGTGGGAGCTACAGAGGAGCTAGAGCAAGGAGGGTTTCCTGGGGCCTTCTTAGGGGAACCTCTAGGCCATGGACCCCCATAGCCGCCCCCTATCACAGAAGGTCCCACTGAGACACAGAAACCAGGTACCCGGTCAGGCCACACTTCCCAGGAACTTCCTGTTTTGAGGCTCAGAGAGGTCAGCTGCTGGCCCACGGCTGCCCAGCCTAGAAGTAGCGGGACCCGCCTTCCCTCAGTTTCTCCTGCGGGCCTCCTCGGGATGGTGACCAGACACGTGGCCAACAGGGCAGCTGTGTTCCTCTGAAGCCTGTGTTCCTGACCCGGAAGCCCCCCTTGGCGATGGGGCCGGGGGTCACACCCTGACCGGGCTCTCAGGACCCCCCCCATACGGGCCTCAGCCCAGGATTAGGAGGCCAGGGTCGGGGGTCAATGGTATTCCCCTCGGCTCCTTTCAGGCCACAAGCAGATCCGTTCTCCCTGCCACCTCCGATTTCCCGGACAAAGGCTCGGGGGAGGGCCTGGGGGGACGGGTGGCCAAGTGCCCCGGGAAAGTCCTGGGAGGGCCTCCACACCCCCGGCCGCCTCTGCCCTCGCAGCCCCCACTGATGCTCAGTAGACGCACCCATGCCGCAGACAGGGACACTGAGCCCAGGAGAGGGGCTCAGCCGGGCCGCCTTGCAGGAGGCCCCTGGGCTCAGGATCCCCAGGGCTTCTGTGCAGGCCGTGGCCAGCAGGGGCCTGCAGCTCAGCGGTGGGAGGAGGGCAAGTGGGGGGGTGGGCGGCAGACAAAGGAGAGCAGGCTGGGCCCGCAGGGGCGCGTTCCACTCGTCAGCCGTGGTTCCACTTGAGTCCATCCTGGACAGGCTGGATAATCCCTCCCCACCACTGCTGGGCCGTGACGACTTGAAGGGGCCTGCAGGCCTGACTGATGGCTGGGGGTGGGGGGGGCTGGAGCCCCCCCAACATTTCCCTCCAGATACTGGGAATAGCTTCAAGCCATCCCCAATGGTGATGATGGAGAAACCAAGTCATGCATGGAGGGGCACACACAGCCCCGCACACCACACAGTGAGGCCGGGGCAGCCCTGGGGGGCCCAGACCCTGGGTTGGCCTTGCTGGGACCTCCCCGCCCCCACACAACCTCACCGGGACCCTGGAGGGACTCAGGGGCCTGGGCCCAGGAATCACTCACCTCCTGTTCATTCGCCAGCACCTGGGCGGCAGGTACACACAGGTGGCTGGACCAGAGCCAGACCAGGGGCCCAGGAAGGCCCCAGAAATTGCTGGGTCTGACCGCCCACCGGACCTGAGCCCTGCTGGATGGACCGCCCAGTCTCACCTGGCCCTCTGCCCCTCACACCTGGGTGCCTGGAAGGGTCTCCACGGAAGGGGGCTGGCATCCCAGGAGGATGGACTCATAGATCCTGAGTGTGGGATGGGACTGGGGGCCTGTGGGGGCTGAGCTGGGGAAACTGAGGCCCTAGGGACCTGGGGCAGTGTTCCCACAGCAGATCCTGGGAGGGAGGTCAAGGCCACTGGGGCTAAAGCCTTCCAGGGCTCCCTGCCCTGCCACCCTCAGGAGAGACAGACCCCCTCTCTGCCGCACCCCCCACGGCCCCGGGCTCCTCTGCGCGATCCTCTGCCCCGGCCACGCAGCTGGGCATCCACCCGAGCTCCCAGACGGCTGAGCGAAGGTGTGGGCCTGTCCACGGTGACTTCAGCCGGGTCCAGGGACCCTGAATCCTAGCTCTGGGATCCTACGGCCAGGGCGGGGGCTCACCAGCAGTTTGGGCCGGTCGAAGTCCCCCACTTTTGGAGGGGCCCCAGCAGGTGTGCTGGGTCTGGGCCTATCCTGGCCTGTTTCCCCCCCAGCTGGCTGCTGCGGAAGAAGACCTCCCCTCCGCCTCAACTCCCGGGCACTGCTCCCACAGCCCTCAAGAGACCGCGTCCCCCTGTTAATCCACCCGCTGGGCCTCGCCTCGGTTTCCCCTCCTGGTGGCCTAATCCCTAGGTTGTCAGAGGCTGGTTTTACAGACATTGAGAGGCTTTTCATAATAGCTTTACAGGGCCTTGCCGCCTGGTGATTAGTCGCTCCTTAATTGAAAACTCCCTTCCCACCCCTTCGCCCCGTGCGCCAGGCTCTGGAGGAGGTAGGGGGCCTGGGAGGACCCCACAGCCGAGCGGGCCTCCAGGGGGCCTCCCACACGCTCCAGTGGGGTCTCCCTGGCATCCAGCAGACAGGGGCGGGGGACACTGGGAGGCTGACCCCAGCCCACGAGGGGCCAGGCCAGGACTCAGAACTGTCTGTCCCAAGCCCAGCCCCCAGGGCCACCACCCCGCCCCACCCCACCCAGGCACACAGCGTCTTGGGTTCAAATGGGAGCACGTGACTTGCGCAGGGACCACCCCCCCCAGCTGAGGAGCTGGCCTCCCCCCAGCCCCGGGCCTACTCCGCACTCAAGAATGTGGGTGTCAGACTCGTCATCTCACTTCCTGATCCCCTGAGTGTCTCCCCCAGTGTCCAGCAGGCTACAAGGGTCAGGGAGTGACAATAGAGAGCCAGTGACGGGTCCCCACCCCTCCGCCCACCCCTGCCATCGCTGCCGGGTCCCCAACCAGGCGACTTAATTCCGCTTGTCCCCAGGATGTGGGCTGGGTTATTTATGTGGCGTATATATGTATTTTAATTTAAAGATCTGCCAGCCAGCATAGCGGACTCCCGCAGTGTCCCGCTGCCCCCTCATCTGAGAGAGGCCGTTCCCCACCAACGCCCCCCATATGGGCACCCCCTAAGGAAAGAATAATGGAGAATGAGGCCAGCACCCCCAGCCTCGCCCGGTTGGAGACAAAGAGCACTTGATTTGGAGTCCATGCACAGAACACACGAACCTGGTCGTTCCACACGCATTCAGCAAGGGGCACTGACCGTGCCAGCCACTGGGGCCATGCAGGGAGGGGAACCAAAGGCCCTGGTCTTGTGCAGACACGTCTCCAGCTCATCGAGAACCTGGGCTCCGAGGCCCCACTCTGGGCCACCACAGCCCCATTTTCCAGGAGAGCAAACTGGGTGCCGCGCCGGAACCCAGACCTGCCTGACGCCTGGAGCTGTGCCCTCCGCCACCGGCAGCGAGGGACTGCTGTGTGCCTCAGTTTCCCCTCCTGGCCACAGTGCCGTCTAGAAGTAGAGCGTGGGGGTGGGCGTGAGGAGTGATGCCAGCCATGCCTGGGCCATGGGGACTCACGAACAATCAGGCCACGGAGGGGAGCCAAGATACTGGAAACCATAACCCCTGGCAGGGGCGGGCCAGGTAAAGGCGAAGAGAGGGCCGGCGGGCATCCCCACGCAGGCCCCGCAGAGAGCCCCGCCGGGGTTCTCCCCACGGCAGGAAAATAGCAGGTTGTCATTCCGGCTGCTCAGGGCCCAGGAACCCCACCTCGGGGGCTCAGGCGCCCCTTCCCCGTCCCCTCAACAGGCCCGCAGGGAATCGACCTTACAGGGAAAAGGATTCAGACTCCGGTGTGTTGGGCTTACCGGGCTGTGGGGTGGGAGGCCGGGCCCTCCCCACTGGCGGGAGTGAGTCAGGCCGTCCCCCATCCCACCCGCATCCCTGCTAAAGGGGGTCCCCCGCTCAGGCACTGACCGCGGGCTGCCAGCTGGGGGGCCTGGGGCTGGACGCGCTCCCCGTTCTGGCCTCGGCTTTGCCACCTGTAAACTGGGTCTCGGGTGGGTTTGGTCCGCAGATGCAGCACATCGCACAAGTGGGGAAACCCAGTCCTCCCTGAACCGGGCGCAGAGCGGGGCGGGGGCGGGGGCGGGGCCTCGCGGAGGGGCGGGGCCTGGCCCGGGGCTGGAGCCCGGGAGGGGTGGGGGGCGCGGCCTTTCCCGGGCTCCCGCCCGGCTCCCTGGCGGCGGCGGCCGCAATAGGCTTTTAAGCCCTTGGAGCCCGCAGACTGGTGCGAGGGCGGCGGCTGGGCCGGAACCGCGGCCTCTCGCCTCCGCCTCCTCTCCCTCCCCCAGGGCCGCTCTCGCGGCGGGGGCCGTGCGCCTGACCCGTGCCTCCGTTTCCCGCTCGTCTGGCCGGGCCGCCCTCGAGGGCTCGGTAACCGATGGTTCCGGCGATCGCGAGAGCCCAGGGAGGCGTCGTGGCGGGGGTGGGGGCGGGGGCTCGGAAGCGCCGTCCACGAGGCCACCCCCTCCCCCCGCGCTCCATCCGTGCGCCCTGGGGGCTGGCGCTGGAGGGGGCGGAGGTTGGAGGATCCTGGGAAATGGCTCTGGTGCATCTGTCCAGGCAGCTTCTCCCACGGCCACCCCGCCTAGGGTGGGGGTCTGGACTCGAACCCACAGCAGACCTCCAGGGCTCCGGAACCCAAGCAGGTACATCAGAGTTTCAGGGAGAGGGCAGCCCCAGGGGTCCCCAACAGGGTCCGACCCCAACAGGAGTCTTCAGCGGAACCGAACAAATGTTTCCTGGCTACTGGGGCGGCCGGGGGACGGGACCTGGTCCATTCCCTGGGCTGCCTAGTCCCCCGTGCAGATCCGAATCCTGATCCCACAGAGGCCTGGGGCTCACTCTGGATGCATCCCAAGCACAGGTGGGGCCTGGTGGGGCCTCTGTCCTCACCCACCAGGAGAGGAGCCTCCCCGGGCACCCAGTGTCCCCCAGACTGCACTGTCCATGAGGGCCCTGGGCCTCTGCACCTCCGTTTCTGGATCGGGTGGGGTAAGGGGCTAGCAGGGAAGCGGCAACCCCCCGCCCCCCGAGAGTTTCTCCCAATCTCTGGCCTCAGATGGAGGGGACTCACCCCAAACATTGGGGTCTCCAGCCCTGTGTTCCTGTAAGTGTGCAGAGGGCCCATGGGGGCCATAGGCAGGGGCTCTGCTTGGCCAGGTGACTCCACAGGGAGGGAGGACCGAGGTGTGTGCCTCCCTGGAGACCAGCGGGTCCCGGTGGTCATCACCTGAGTCCACTCCTCCTTGGCTTGCGTGTCATCTGATTTATGGGTCTGTGGTGGCCACCTGCAACCTGGACCAGGGGCCCCAATACTGTCACCTCCTCCTATGGCCCCTAAGTGCCCCCAGTATTGGGCCCAGAGACCACAAGGGCCCACAGACCAGGGAAGGGCCCGGCACTGACACATACAGGAGAGGGGCCCGAAGTGCCCGCTCCGGGCCCTGACCTGGGTGGGAGCGACTCATCTGTCATGTTCTCTCCTTTCTGGTTCCGCAGCTTCCACGCTCCGTCGCTCCATTCACAGCATTTATGGAGCGCCTACTGTGTACAAGGCGTGCTCTAGGCCCTGATGACATGGCAGTGACCAGAGAGACAGGGAGGCACAGGGCTGAGACCTGCAATGGTCCCGTGGCCTTTACTTGCTGTGGAAAGCAGGGGCTATGGGGGCTTTTGGCTGTGGGACTGTAATCGAGGAACTCTAGAGGACCCCTGAAGTCAGTGTGGTCCCCGACAGCCCTGAGGTGAGGGACGCTGGGCCTTGGGGCTCTTTCTCCAGTGGAGATGGAGAGGGGCCGCCAGGGCAGCATCTAGGGACAGAGGCCTGACCCTCTCCCAAGCCAAGACAGCTGCAGACCTGACCAGCTCCACCTAGGACCCCCTCCCTGTAGCAGGGCACTGAGGCAGCATGAACCAGCCTTGGAGCTGGTTCGCGTAGGACCTGCATACCGATGGCTGCCGGGGGGCCTACGGGGTGGTGCCTGGTCCCCAGGAACCTCAATGTGCTCAGTGCAGCCTTGGGAGTGAGCGGCCACCCCGGGTGGTGACCGTGGTCCCCAAGGCAGTGGTCCGTGGCTGGCGATGGACAGGGGTGGTTCCTGAGAGACCCAGGGCCTGCATGCAATCCCCGGGCAGTACAGGGATGTGGCGGAGGTAGCGTGGCTGTGGGGCTCCTCTGCACATGTGCGAACGCGACTCTGCATGCAGCCGGTGACAGGTCCAAGGGGCATGTCCCCACTGTGGGCACTGGGTCCCGGTGCTGACCAAGTAGGCCTGGCCCTACTCCCCCATGGGGAGCCTGCAGGGGAGAGCAGACAAGAGCGAGATCCACTCGAGGCGGGTGGGCTGAGTGGCCCAGGGGCCAGGGAGGCTGAGAGAGGACCTCTGACCTAGTCTGAAGGGTCCAGGGCAGACAGCCAATCAGTGACCCATGGGAACCGTAGACCAGGCAGCGGGAACAGCCTATGCCAAGACCCTGAGGTGGGAACAAAGCTATTTTTGTACTTATCCACCTGATGTCACCTTTTAAGTTAAAACTTTGGGGACGCCTGGGTGGCTTAGTTGGTTAGGCGGCTGCCTTCGGCTCAGGTCATGATCCCAGCGTCCTGGGATCGCGTCCCGCATCGGGCTCCTTGCTCGGCAGGGAGCCTGCTTCTCCCTCTGCCTCTGCCTGCCACTCTGTCTGCCTGTGCTCTCTCTCTCCCTCTGACAAATAAATAAATAAAATCTTTAAAAAAAAATAAGTTAAAACTTTGTCTTAAAGGAGTGCCTGGGTGGCTCAGTCAGTTGGGTGTCTACCTTCACCTCAGGTCAGGATCCTGGGATCGAGCCCCGCATCGGGCTCTCTGCTTTGCGGGGAGCCTGCTTCCCCCTCTCTCTGCCTGCCTCTCTGCCTACTTGTGATCTCTGTCTGTCAAATAAATAAATAAAATCTTTTTAAAAAATCCTTATAATAGCTAGCTGGAAACACCTTAAATGTCCATAAATTGGTGAAAGGACAACCAGAATGTAATATAGCCCCACTCTGGGACATCACTCGGCCACAAGCAGCAGCGAGGCCCCCACACGCTGCCCTGGGGACAGACCCCGAGCCCACGATGCACAGGGAGGGGACCAAACACAGGAGGCCACACGGGGTGTGAGTCCACGGGTGGGACACGTCCAGACCAGGCTCCTCCACGGGCGGGAAGGGGCTCGCGGGGGCGGGGGGCTGGGATCTGACAGGTGATGGGGAGGGGGTTGCCTTGAGGGCAGAGAGAATTCTGGAATCAGATGGGGCACCGGCTTCACAACTTGTGGATGTACTAATGTTTACATGGACGGACAGTGTGGTACGGGAGTTATATCTCAACAACTTTTTTTTAGTAAGAAAATTAAAGTCAGGGGTGCCTGGGTGGCTCAGTGGGTTAAAGCCTCTGCCTTCAGCTCAGGTCATGATCTCAGGGTCCTGGGATCGAGTCCCACATTGGGCTCTCTGCTAGGCAGGGAGCCTGCTTCCTCCTCTCTCTCTCTCTGCCTGCTTGTGATCTCTGTCTGTCAAATAAATAAAATCTTTAAAAAAAAAAAAGAAAATTAAAGTCAGGGCTAGGATCCCACCATGGTCCTGGCGCCGTGTCCCTCGGGTCCTCTCCCCTGCGGCAAGGGGAGGCCTCCTCCCTCTCTGAGCCTTGGGGTCCTCACCATGGATTAGGGGGTCCTTAGGGTCTCCCTCCTTGGTGCTCAGCACAGGTGTCCCTCGGCCACCCCACGACACTGGGCACGGCAGGTGGGGCACACACAGGGGTCTTTGTGCGGCTCAGTGGGTTCATTAGGAGGCAGGCCCTGTCGCTGGGCTCAGCTCGGCTGAATTAATTAGCTGAGAGCCTTCCCTCCCTGCTAATTGTGCCCAGGAGGCTGCGGTCCTAGCGGATGGCCCCAAGGGGACAAGCCTCTGAGACGATCCCTGCCCGTTAGCTCTGCTGGGGCAAGGTTGGGGTGAAGGCCACTGGTACCCCACAGCTCCCAACACCTGCCTTTTGCAAAGCCAGAAAAGGATTGAGAGGCAATAGACTGACCCCTACCTTGGCCTGGGCAGTTAGGGAAACTGAGTCACAAAGTAGCAGAGCTTGGTGACATAGAGGTCAGAGAAGCTGGTTGGATTCTAAAGGAGCCGAGATGAAATCGGGGTTCGCCAATCCCCCTGCCGCGGCATGGAGCAGGGAGCCAGACGCCTTGACCAGCCCTGGAGTCCCAGCTTCCCCTGTGCTCCTGCTGTGGCCATGGTCGGTCTCCTCCTCCCTCCTCCCAGCTGCCCCAGGGCAGGGGGGTGGGGGGGGAGGGGGCTTGTTCCCATTTCTCGGCTGTGAGGGCGACTGAGGGCCCCGGAGGGCAATGAAGGACAGCCGCCCGTCCTCCTCTCTCTCTGCCTGCCTCTCTGCCTACTTGTGATCTCTGTATGTCAAATAAATAAAATCTTAAAAAAAAAAAAAGAAAAGAAAAAAATTGAATGATTCACTGAGACGATAATAAAAATATTCATTTTAATCTCTGTGTCTTTCTGGTCGAGGCTCATCCCAGCGCCTGGCCCCCAAGGCCCCCGAGACCCGGCTATGATGGGCCCCAGATGTTCCTCGAAGACACCCCTCCCCGGCCCTCGCCAGACGCGACCCCACACTGTGCTCCCCCTGCCCCCCAGTCAGGGTCGGTGGCCCCAAACACACAGGTACACCCTTGAGGTTTATGCTCATTTTATTATAAAAAAATACAGAATCCAAAGTTGATCGTATCGGAAGGGGAAGCCTGCGCCGCCCGCAGAAGCCAGGTCGCCTCCCGGCGCCGCGCTGTGTACGTATAATATATAGAAAACACAGATCAGGAAAGGCAGGTAGAAATACGAAATCCGTATAAATGCCGTACGCTTCTTGAAAGGGTCGGGAGTCTTTTTCTGGGTGTGGCCCCCGCATTCTGGGTTGTCCTGTTTTCTCTTATAAATGTAAGTTCCTAGAGCAGGGGGAGGGGCTCCGACAATGAGCTTACTGCGAAGGCGGCTTCTACTCTAAAAGGTCCCCCCACCCCTCGCCAAACAGAAGTGCCCCCTCCCGGGAAGGGGTAAGAGAAGAAGAAACTTTCCAGGCCGTCCTTAGGAACACAGTAAAAATAAGTCACAGTATAGCTGCTGGCTCTATTTACAAAATGTCCTGTCTTCTTGGCCTGGGGGGGGCGATCAGTGAGGCTGGGGGGGCCTGGGGGGAGGGGCCCAAACAGTTCTGAAGAGGCCCCCAGTGGCACATCCCAGATTTCCACTCTGGGCAGGGGTCAGCAGGAGCGAGGAGGGTGGGGCAGGGGACGGGGGTCTGAGGCGGGTCTGATTTCCGGACCAGGGCCTGCCGGTGGTCGTCACTCACTCCTTCGGTCTCAGACCGGCCTGTTCCAGGGATCGTGGGTGGTCCAGGGTGGGCTCCAGCCTGGACCCAACAGATGGAGTGACCAGACCAGAGGTCTCCAGACACCTGTGCCCCAGGCGGCCAGGGACCACCCCAACCCCGTCCACTGTTTCCTTCCCAAAGTCACCGGCAACAGCAAGGAATAAATTAAATTAAAAACTCAAGTCTTTCGGATTCCACCATAAAAGAAAAGCACTGCTGAGAGGTCCTTGGCTTCTCCGGGACTCTAGAAGAGCCTGGCCAGGCGCTGGCCAACTGCTGGGCCTCTCGGGCCTCGGGGTCTTTAGCCACACACCCCCCGGGGCTGGCCGTGGGGCAACTGACAGCCCCCCAGCCTGGCAGGGGCAGCACCAGTCGTGCGAGAATCGGAGTCTGTCTCTGGTCTCTAGGCGGGGCCGTCTAGGTGGGCCGGGACTAGGAGCCCGTCTAGGTGGGCCGGGACTAGGAGCCCAGGAGGGTCCACAGTACGGGCACAGCGCCGAGGACAAGCCGGCAGCTCCCCAAGCTGCTGCAGGAGTTGTTGCTGGTGAAGATGGGCTCAGGAGCCTCGTACAGGGTCTCGTCTGGAGGGGCACGGAGGCAGAAGGGTCATCAAGTGGCCCCACCCCCCCGCCCCCCTCCCTAACCGGCTACACCCCCACGCCAGGGCTGATCAGCCCCCGCCCCCCGCCCCGCTGGGGCGCTTCTGACCGTCTTCGCTGGGCAGAGCACAGCCAACAGCCAAATCATGTGTGTCCGGCACCTGGGGGACATCACGAGGGGCTGTGGGGACCCCCTCCTCTTTGGATGTGGCGCTGATGGTTCAAGAGTTCAGGACATGGGCCCTTTAGGTCCATCTCAGTAAACTCCGCTGATGCTCACTCTTGGGGGAACAGGGCTATGGCCTCAAGCACAGGGCGAGGTCCTGACCTGCACTCCTAAGGATCTGGAAGGCTGTCCTCATTTACAGATGGGGAAACTGAGGCTTGGGCAGGGGCTGGCGCAGCCATCGCTGAGGTCACGGGACTCCCAGGGCTGTACTTGGAGCACTTTGGCCCTGCTGACCACAGAGTGGGTTCTGTGGGTTCGGGACACAAGGGTGGGGGACTGAACCCTGCACGGTGCCCTAAGAACTTACTAGTCGGCCGGACATAAACCTTCAGCCTCAGGCAGGGCCGGTCCACAGCATTGGGAGGCGTGGCAGCTGGAAGAGAGGAAGAGAAGGAGACGGGGATTGGTGGAGTAGGGGACCTCCTGGGGCCATGTCTCATTTCCCACACTGGCAGCTCAACCTTCCCCCACAAGGCTACGGGAGGCGCCCCCCGTAAAACTCCTGACCATACATCAAAGCCCCAGACACGATGCCCTCTATTTCCCAGAAGTCCTCCTGCGCACTCCCCCTGCCCCTCCCTTTGCTGAACCTGGACCCCAGAGAAAGGAGGTGTCCGGTTCCATCTCACCCCACGGCAGCACAGGGAAAGGTCCAAAGTGATGAACAAAGACACACTTGTTTTGAACGCGTTAGCCAAAAAAAAAAAAAAATCAGCCCAACCAAATGACTGATCTGGGATCAGATACCCGTTCTCTGGCGCCCGCGGGCAAGGCACCCCTATCCGGGCCTCATCGGTCACACAGTACGCGCTTTGGAAATGATGGCCTCCTTCTGGGAGCCCAGAGAAGCCCGTAACCTCCGGGACAGAGGCTGCATTGCCACCTCCCCCCGAGAGGGACCTACACTGCTGGAGGTCACTCGGACGCAGAAGCATGGTGGGCCTCACGCCTAAAATCCCATTTTTGCTCCCTGCTTCTTGGCCCACATGCGAGTACCCTGCAGGGGGTGGGGGTAGTACGGGCATCAGCAGAGTTACAATGGAGGGGGACTTGGGGCCCAGGACAGGGAGGGGGAAGGAGGCCCGAAGGCCAGTGAGGGCCAGTGGGGTTCACACAGGGGAAGTCTGTTCACGCACACGGACAGCCAGGCCCGCCGCCTGTCCTCCTGGTGGCAGCCTCCCCCTCCCCAGGAGCCCCTCATGCTGGGAGATGAAGATAAAAAAGCACGTAATAAAAATAACATTCGTCATAGAGATAGAACGAATAATTACAATAATTATCTTTATGAAACTCCCAACCTGGAAAAAAAATGTAATTTTTCTTATATTATGAGGACTTAATTTAAACACCTTCTTCCCCCTTCCTCCACCCACTTTTTCCTTGAATTAAAAGGAAAAAATCCAAATAAAGCAGAAAAGAAGAATGGGGCTTGTACAGTCTAATGCGACGCAGTGGGAACCAGGGCGGCGAGGGGCGGCCTCTCCCCATGGCCTGGGGGCAGAGCCCCGCTCCCCACCTGGCTCCCCAGGGGCCCCAAGATCCAATGGGGACCCCCACGACACTTTGGTGCTTCAGTGCCTGCCCAGAGGCATCAGCCAGGTGACAAGGTGGGCATGCAGAGGCCCCCGTGTTGGTGGGGCACGATGCCCAGACCCCAGGATCCTGGCTGACGTTCATGGAGAAGACCACAGCAGGATCTGGACCCAAACCCAGGCCCAGCTCCGCCTCCCCAGGCCCTGCCATCGGGACTTTATGGGGAAGCACACAGAGGCGCCCTGGGACCCCCCCATGGGCAGCAGAGCCAGGGGCAGCCCACCCTCTGTCCCAAGCCTTGAAAAGCAGCTTCCAAGGTCCTTGGGGAATCTTGGGCCAGGTGGGCCAGGTGGGGGGGGAGACTGGGTGGCGGAGGAAGCTGAGGCAGCACCTGGGAAATTTCTGCCCACGCCAGGCTCTGTCCCCCCACTGGCTTTGACCACGCTCCCCTGCCCCACCAGATTCCCTGTGCCTCTGTCTGTCCTCCCTGCAACGGCAGGGAGCACCCCTGGTCTCAGTACTGGAGAAGCCCATGGTGGCCTGGTCCAGAGACTGAGGTCCCAGAAGGGAAGCTGTGGGTTTGGACTCTCAAGGCCCCTCTGAGCCTCAGTTTCCCCATCTGCAAAATGGGGACCCTTGACAGGCCTCTGGGGCTTGCTGGAAGGATGCCATTCAAGAGCTTGAGCCCAGGGAGACAAAGGCCAGGGTGGGAGGAGGGGCCCAAGAGGACAGTCCTGCCCAGACCCCATCTCCCTGGGACGGGCCCCTGCCTCCAGCACCAGCGCACATGCTCCCGCACCCCCCCC
>PISX010018113.1:0-41527 GCA_004024625.1 Mellivora capensis | reverse complement strand
GATGGTTCTTGGAGGTTTAGAGGAAAGCAAACTGCACCCAGACCTCCCTCCCAGAGAGAAGCCCCAGTCCGTTCCCCTCTGGGTGCTGCAGAGCAGGTTCCCAGCCGCGATCTTTGGGGACACCTGTGTGTCCTGCTTGTACTCAAAACCACAAGCGGCAGCTGTCTGGGCAGCTCCAGACCCCCAGAGAGGTTCCAAGCGGGGAAGGCACACAGAGATTTTCCCGCTGGCCCGAGCTGGGAGCGCTCAGACTTTCTGGGTCCTAGAGTCCTCCTCTGGTGCCCGCGCGCCTCTCTCAGGGGAGGGGGTGGAGCGCGTCTCAGGCTCCGCTAGCGCGGCGCGGCACACTCTTGGGGACTGCAAAAGTCTGTTTCTGCTCCGGGAGGGTCCCAGCCCCTGCCACACGCCAAACGCCCCTAGGAGGTCTCCTCGTAGCTCAGCGACCAGGACCTGGTTTCTCTGCTGTACTTTCTCTCGCTCAGTGCCAGCTGCGTCTGCCCTCGTGGGGGACTTAATCCCCTGTCCCTAACAGTTCCAAATCCCACAATTTCACCCTATGATCTTTTCTCTTTTTGAGTGCTTTTTATCGGACTTCAAGTTAATGCTGGTCCCCAGTCTTAGGGGACTCTCGTATTGGGGTATTACTTCCCAATGCGTCTCCTCTGGTGGCTCCCTCCCCCTTTTGTTTATCTTCTGATACCAGTCCGGCGTTCCCGCTGGGCTTTACCTGCCCACTGGCGTCTTCTGCCCCCGTAGAGATCCTGACGAGTAGAATTTTGATCTCAGGCTGATTTCATGAGTGATCGGAATTCCTTGGTAGGTAATCAGCTCACTTTAGGGGACAGGTTGAACCAGAGCCTCCTCCTAGTTCCCCGCCATCTTGTCTCCCCCTTACTCGGTCTTAAACAACATCTTCCAACACTCTCTCATCTGGTGATAGTGTCTTGGGGTGGTGTCAGTATGAGGACCACGGCCTGGGGGAGATGACTCCCCTGAAGATCATCTGCATCTGCCAGCCCATACAACTTCTGAATGTCTATAGCCATTCTGGCCCTGTTTGTATGTGGGCGTGGTGAGAGGACAGGTGTTGTGCTTGGGAAGTAATGGATATCCAAGCATTTTGGTGCCAAAGGCTGCCACAGATGCATCAACCTGAACATGCCTCATAGTTTATGATGGCGGAGTGGTGGTTTCTGAGATTATGGGAGAGATGCTCCAATCACTGTGTTTGGATGTACACAAATAAGGCTTGTGGGTTAAACCTTATTAGAGAGTAACACCATTATTGACCACGATTATTGCTTCCCATCCCTGCACTGCATTCAGAGTGTGTATAAGATCTTGAACGGTTTACAATAAGAAAATCATTTGAAGATCCATGTAGAGCTGGTTTATTTGGGTGGACAAACTGGGTTGTTTGGAACACATTACCTGTGTAAACTCCATCAGATTAGCTATGGCCAACCTGGGTGTTGATACAATCTTCAGGTAATCCTCTGAGCTGCTTCCTGGAGCCAGTGTGGGAGCACATTTCTACACCAGGCCAGGCTAACTACGGAGACAAAAGACCCGACACAGCCTGTGGGCAATTGTCCGTATTGGTGGAAGTCAAGTTAGCATTCAAAAAACCCCAAGCGGAGAAAGCATGGATTATTAGTGTGGATTAAAGCCCCAGCACATACAGCGGACTTTCCTGACTTTATTAAATCTCCTTCAGTAAATGATAAAACCATGGTGCATTCCTGGTTAATGTACCAGCAATGTTGATGGCACTCTAGAAGCTTGTTGGGGGATAATGGCAATGTCTTAACTTGAATTATCATTTTTTTTAAATAGTGGGAGTTGAGGCAATAATTTCAGTGTTGAGGTCCACTAAAACATGCAACTACAGAAATAAAATAAAGCATCCACTGTGTTTGCCATCTTACCTGACATATGTCTGCACTAATTACGGGCACTAAGACATTTATCAGGTGACATATGTGTTGTGCAGAACTCAATTATTGCTTCCCCACAGGATGTAGTGATTTAAGAAGCTTCCCTGTCAACAGGCTTTAGGTGGATAGATTGGAGAAGACGGTGCCAAGTTTGAACAGTATGATCACTTAAGATTTCCCCTGGTTGCCACTCAAAAAACAAACTCTCCTCCTGTATGTGGATACCAGGAGTACTCACTGTAATGTCTTTGTACTCCTTCAGGGTTCCAGGAACTCGAAGAGCATAGTCTTGATACGAGATATATCTGTTTCTCTTTTTAATGATGAGTCAACTTTGAGGAACCTCTTACTATCATCTCAGACAATCATTGCTTTCATTTTTGATAATGTTTTTTAAAAATATTAATTAAATGTTAAAGAAAATAGATGTTTACCCCTGGCACAATGGCATTTATTAATTATGCTATTTAAAAAACTCATCTTTCATTTCACCTGAACATATGATCAAAATGAATTCTGGATTGTCATTTAGCATTTCCTTTTATTGGAAACCAACAGACATTTAGAAGTTTTCCAAAGGAAAATTCTTGAAAAACAGTTGAAATTTTAAAACTATTTGAAAAGGACAGTATTTCAAATGTTATTAGCACTCTCAAAAGTTTGAGTACCATATTGAAAATGAGTGATCTGATGTTAAATTTGTGGTAAGCTTTTACCATAATATTTCAAATCAGTGTGGTTAAGGGATGAGGAATACATTAGAATATATTATAAAATATATAGTAATATATTTTTTATCAGAAACTGTCAAATCAGCTTCAGAGACATTCAATTCAGAAAGTACTTAATAGCATCAAAATGATGAGCATCTGATGAAGGGTAAAACCATGTGAAAATAGTGATGATAACACTTTCAGAATAGTTAGAAAATATCTGGCTCTTAGTTGCCATTATGGGAACATCTTTCCTCTTCTCCCCACTAACTGCCCAGCATACACTCACATATATATACACCTGCCCTTTCCAGGGATAGCCAGCTACTCCTTTGTGTGAATGCATATCAATAGGGTGCATTTGTCAGGAAGAAACAAAACAAAACAGAAAAATACACTAATATTATTTTGAAAAAAGCATAAATAATAATTCTATAGCAGAGATAAAATAAAATCATAGTAAAAAGGTAGAAAAGGAAGAGAAAGAATTATAGATGAAAAAATAGAGAAAGCAAGAAAGAGGGCAGATTTGAACAGAAATATATCAGTAATCACATTAAATGTGAACTTTCCAAATGTCCCAGCTAAAAGACAGAGCCCAAGTGGATTGGATAGAAAAGACCAAACCAAACTGTCCACACTAATACAAAGACATAGGTGAATTTAAATAAATAGATAAAAGAAGATAAAACAGGCAGGAAAAAAATGCCAAAACAAAGCTTGACTACCTGCATTAAAGCAGACAAGAAAACTTATGAGGGAGGAAGATAATGGACAGAGGGGCCAGGTCAGTTCTCCAAGACAATAGCACAATCCTTAATGTGTACGCACCTAACAACAGAACTCTTCAACACATGTGGCAAAAAATAACATAAATGAATAGAGGAATGCCAACAGTCTTCTCCCACTCAGTAATTGACAGAATTAGTAGACAGACAATCAGCAAGGAGATTTAAAACTTTAAAAGAAATTTCCAAAAAGCCCTCAGAAATTAGATTCATGAAGATTACTGTACAAGAAGAATGAAGAAAGGGACCTCGAGATGTCTGGTGGACTCAGTCAGGGGAGAATGTGACTCTTGATCCTGGGCTTGTGAGTTTGAGTCCCACATTGGGTGAAGAGCTGACCTAACATAAAATAAATTCCCTTAAAAAATAAAAAGAAATGAACTTCATAGAAAATATTAGTGACCCACTAGCTGTATAAACAGAGGAGTTAAGATTACTGACTCAAAAAGAGATGATGTATCTTAAATACTGTGATACAGGAACTAACAGAAATAACAGTAGGCAGTCTGCTACAGGGGAAAAAAAATGTTTCCCTTCTTCCCTGCTAGCTTCTCCGGCTGGTCTAATAAGTAAATTGACACAAGACAGATTAACAGGAGGGGAAAAAAGCAAGCTTAATTGTATGTTGTATGTATGGGGGACGCCCAAAGTTCTGAGACTCCCAGACAGTCAGGCGATTGGGGCATATATGCCGTCCTGAACTAAGGAGAAGGGGTTCGGGGTCTGAGGCTTCAGAGGGGAGGAAGACAATTCAAAAGTAGAGGGAGGAGCAAATCTTGAGCAGGTACACATTTGGCATTATCAGAAAGCTCAGTCTTTCCGACATAAAATGATTTCTCTGCTAATAGCTGTCTTTCTGGTACAGGCTTCCTATTTATATCTTTAAAGTTTTTAGGCAGTTAAAGAGAAGGAAAACAAAAAGAAAACAAATAAAAGAAGCAACCTCAGGGCATCTGGGTGGCACAGTTGGTTAAGCCTCTGCCTTTGGCTCAAGACTTCAGGGTCCTGGGATCGAGCCCTGCTTCGGGCTCCCTGCTCAGCGGGGAACCTGCTTCTCCCTCTCCCTCTGCCCTTCCCCTTGCTTGTGCTCTCTCTACCACTGCTCACTCTCTCTATCTGTCAAATAAATAAACAAAATCTTAAAAAAAAGGGGGGGCAACAAAAGCAACCTCGTCATGAGTATCTTGGGCCGCAGACAATTGCCTTTAGCTGAAAATAATCCACGTGCCAAACTGGTACATTTTGAGTCCATGTATTCTGTCCCATCTCATCAGGAAGTTAATTATGAAGCAAACTATCCCTTATATCAACTGATCCGAGATAATGTCTTGCTCTTTCTTTGAAGTTATACTGTCTATCCACCCCCCCAACCAAAATCAAGGATTCTAATACATAGAAAGGAAACATATTTTAGAAATAGAGAAAAACATCAGGAGACTTGACTTTATAATCTGGATATTACACAGAGGTGTGTTTTGCTGTTGTTTTTCATGGTGATGAGGACTGTTTTCTCAAAAACTCCCCTGCAACCAGCAAAGGAAGAAAGAAGCAGGCGGAAGGGTTAGCGGCCAGGCTCCAGAAAGAAAGGCAAAGAGTGGACTTTCTGATGAAATGCCAACAGGAAAGTTTTTTGGGGGATGACAGAGCAAGATCAGTGTGGCCTTGAGGGACTGATGGGAGAGCTTAAAGGCTTGCAGGCTAGCAGGAAAATGGAAATCGCAAACATCTCTAACGGAATAAGAGAGCCAGCAGGCAGCAGCTGGCTCTTCACTGAACAACGTGAACAAGCTTTCTGTGGAGTCCACCGAGAACATAGAAGAGCTCTTGCAGATAGCAATAAAAGCAAAAACAAAAAAAATAATAATAAGGAAAGAAAGAAAATGAGAAGAATGCTTTCTCACATGGATGGCGTCAAACCCCAGTACAATACAAATCCTGGGGAGGAAAACCAGGACTTGAGATGGAAGCTACGACGTGGAGAGATGGAGAGCAAAGGAAGTTTCCTGAATGGGCACTACGGAATCCGTGCGGGATGATGGTAATAGGGGTCCTGAGACAGAGGAGCAGGGAAGAACACACCCCCACGGCGGTCGGCAGGACACAATCCTCGGGCTTGGGAGAAGGGACGGGAGAAAAGAACGTGATGAAGTGAGGTATTCGAACCCCAGGTCTGCTTTAGACACTGAGTGCAGGGAGGGAGTAGGACGAGCCAGCACGTGATATGGAGAGTCCCTGAGATCACAGCAGGATTGCTCCCCAAGTCCTCCTTCACCAAGGCCACGTTGTGGGTGAGAAACCCCAACGTCCACTTGTGACTTGGGGTTTATAGGTGAGAAGTGTGTGTTTGGGGGGAGCTGCAGGGAGGGCTGAGGACAGCAGCAGATGCTGCACGGCCAGCCCCCACGCTGGGGACAGATGGCGGGCTCAGCAGGACGGCCAGGGGCCAAGAAGCAGCATCCCACCCTCAGGGCACAGACACATTCCCTGGGAAGAACCAGGAGAAGCATTTCCACTCTCGAGAACAAGCTGTGCTCCTACCAGCCTCCAGGTACCCGCAGGAAATGCGCGGTGTCTGAGATGAGAGCATGAAGCTGGGGCGAGGTTCACTGCCCGGATCAGAGAAGAGCCGGCCGCCCAGGAGGACCACATGCAGACTCCCCAGCCATAAGTGCACAGTTTATTCTGCACCCTCCAAGTTACCCTATATGCTAAAAACAACAACAACAACAACAACAACAAACATCTTTTTAAAGAATTCAGATGAATTTAAAAAAATGGGTTGTGTTTATGCATAACCAGTAAGACCCTGCCAACGATGGTGGCTCAGTCAGCTTCGGGACAGGCTGTCATTTTGCACGTCGGACTGGCACCAGTCAAGGAGAAAGGGGACAGACAGGTGTCAGAAGGGAAGGAAGATGTTTCCTGAAGCTGGCACGAAACCAGGCACCGAGAGGGAAAGAAGGAAGTGGTGACAGATGGCAGCTGGGGTGGAGGAAAGACTGAAACCAGTCTGGATGTGAGATTTCCAGGCAGACCTGAGTGAGATGCTTTGGGAAGAGCAGGGGTTGAACAGGAAAGAAAACCAGTTCCCATTTGACCTCTGGGTGGGAAGAGTAAGTAATACAGAAAGGACTAGAAGTGGGGTCTGGGAGGTCTTCCCGCAGAGGACCCATTAGGGAAGCACCCTGTGTCAGCAGAGCTTTGGCACAAAGGCCAAGAAGGAAAGGCTGGAGTGCCCAGTAAGGCAAGACAAGAAATGACTTTCAGTGAGACACAAGGCGCTGGAAAAGGGGTTCAGCCCTCGTGCCCTGGCAGAAACTTAGAACAAGGGTGCAGAGGAGAAAATGTCTTCACAGGAGCTAAGTGCTCTTGGTGAGGGACCCCAACACGTGGGGAGCACAGAAATGAGAGAAGAGTGCTGGGGGCAGAGGAGGCACCTCAGTCCTGCACCAGCCCGGCAACCGAGAGGCTCTTCCGGGGTGAGAGAAAGCAAAGGGGCACTTGCCTCCCACGGATTCCCTGGACAAAGCCCAGGCTGGGGCAGGTCACCCTGCAGACACGCAGCAGGCCTGTGGACTGGACAGGGGCTGAGGGGAGGGGGCGCATGAAGGGATGTTGGTCAGAGGGTCCAAAGCTGTAGTTACGTGGGACCACCCGGCCCACGCTCTGAGGCTGTGTGTGAGGACTGCAGTTCCGGACCTGGCTGTCTGCTGGAAAGACGCTGACTGATGACTGAGTGCGGGTCCTGTCCTCACACACGAGAACACGGGCACCGTGGAAAGGGTCATTAAAGAGCTGGACCATGGTAATCACGCCACTGTGTCTGCGGGCACCTGCTCCCCCATCGTGCGCCACATGCAACCCTGCAGCTTGTCCTTCAGCAGTAAAACATAAATAAGACAGAGTTTTCTCCTTAAAAGGAGAAAGTGAAAAGAAAGGAAGACTATAAGCCACGACATTAGTAATCACTGGCCCAGAAGAGGCGAAAAGAAGGGATCGCCCTACAAAAAATGGCAGGAATTACAAAATTCAAAATTAATTCTTGAAAAAGTAAAATAAAAATAAATTAGCTTATTAAAAAGTTTTAAAAAGTCGAGAATTAGAAAATTCAAATTAGTTATGTTAGTGACATTTTCTAAAACCTGGCATGAATGACTCAATCCTTTAAATCATTCTATGAAGTGCATCAGCTTAGAGAAATACAAAGAATGTGTGTGGTTTTTACATTAAGCAAGGTGACCGTTGTCTCGCGGGTGTCTCTACAGGACCCGTGCACGGGGACCTCACGGCAGTCTGGCCACTGCAGCCTGACTCAGCACCCCTCACCTGGGGGAGGGTGGATCCCGAGCCAGAACGGGGCAAGGGTCCCAGGTGCCTTCCAGCCTTGCAGTGGACTCCCAGTCTGCCCTATCTTTCCTCACTCAGCCTAAGTGTGATTAGGTACAAATGTTGACGTAAACTTGAAAATGACTCTCCGTTCCAGGCTTTTTTGGAGCGATGAATGTATCCTTCTCATCTTTCAGTAAAATGATTTCTAAAAGGGAAATACAGTCACGAGTGCTCTGAGAGAGATGGCTGGGATGTCTCGTCCTTGTGACAGATGCGTGAGGGGCTATGCCCTGGTTCAGGGGGCTGCGGAAACAGAGTGTCAGACACTGGACGACAGACCTTTACTTGTCACAGCTGGACGTCCCAGATTGAGGAGCCGGCAGGTCCGGGGTCTGGCGAGTGCTCCTCTTGTGTGCTAGATGGGATCTTCTGGCTGGGTCCTCACGTGGAGGTGGGGCTCAGTGGGGTCTCTCTAATGAGGGCACTGAGCCCACTCCAGAGGGCTCCATGTCACGACCCAGCCATCACTCCCAGTGTGAGATTTCACACGTGAATCCTGGGGGACCACAGACGTCCAGCTGTTAGCACACCACAGAGAGCAGGTCAGAGGTGTCCCGGCAGGACAGCAGGACGGTCAGCCTGTGCAGAAGACGGCTGTGGGTGTGTGCAGGGCTCGGTGGGTATGACGAGCATAACACGACGGTCGGGAGTATCCAGGGGACCCATCAGAGGACAGTCCGCCTTCAGTGTAAGCCATCCCTTCGTGACCTGTGGTGGCATTTGCCCAACATAAGCTCAGAAGGAGGAGTCGGGGTATCAAAGACAGAGGGGTGTGTCAAGTCGTTTCTAGAGAGAGATTATTCACCCAGAGGACTGACCGCTTGCTCATCAATATAGGACGGGGAGGACAGTGTGTCTCAGATTTTTCTGGAAATGACTTCCATTGCCACCACTGGTGGCCACGCCGTGGTCCACCAGCTAACGTGACTGTTCATGGTGGACCGAGATCAGGCATGTGCGTTCCCAGGGCACTGCGGGCTCCGAGATTTGCTGGAAAAACGTACAGGATCAAAGCATGGTGACACCCCGCCTTGTTTTTCACAGCAAAGGATGTGACATAAAATCAGCAAAGGGAGAAGACTCGTGGACCGCGGCTCAGCAGGCTTGGCTGGACCCCTGATGCCAGATGCAGCTCTCCTGCAGGACGGCGTGGGGCACACCGTTTCCCCTCGATGGCAGGCGACACGTTTCAAGTGTTGCCAACAAGGATGCTCACCCTAGCCTGGATGTCCTGGGGGCCCCTCACGTGAGGGCTGCATCACCTCTGTGCCTGACCTCCATCACTGGACTCTGCAGCCCTGGGAGGGCAGCAGGTATCCACCACCGATCTTATCCCAGCGTCCACTGTCTCAACAGACTGGTCAGTGTGGCTCCGGGCCTCGGCCTCACGGAAACGCCCCATCGAACGGAGCATCCCTGAAGCTCAGTGCCCAGACGCTGTCCGAGGGCTGGTGTGGAAACTGACTCGGGAATCTGCCAGAGTTGCCCAACCCAGGCCTGTGGAGTTAACGCTTCCTCCCGCAACGCACACGGCACCGTGAGGTGGAGACCCAGCCTCTGGCAAACGTGTCCCAGCTCCTGGGACTCTCTCAGCCCGAGCGTGTGAGACCTGGAATGCCGTGAGGCCTGACTGTGAGACTGCGGTGAGGAGGATCAAGAAATAGGCTTCCAAAACGAGGAACAGGGCATGTAAGAGCTCTGAGGGTAACAAAACGTCCCCACACGTTTGTATGAACTCAAGGAGGCAGCAGCAACCAGCCGGCACTGAAGAAGGAAGGCACCAGGCACATGCCCCGCTGAGGGGAGAAAACGGGCGTACTTAGCAACCGGGTCAAAGGGAAGAAACATGAGGAACCCGAGAATCCAGAAGTTATGAGCAAGGCAAAGGACAGGCATTTTCCTGTTGAAATATCAGGCTAAGACACACACGTGAGATTTATGAGCGTGGGCAGGAAGGCCATGGCTGTGCACACTAACCACGCGGTTCATAGGACCGAGTCGAGAACGGTGAATTCAGGAGAACATTCAATCGCGTCTTCACAGCAGGTGGCCACCCCCAGCCACAAAACGGAGATTTGTAACGAATAATGACTGCAACCCTCTTTGTATTTTTATAATAAGCTTGGGGTTTTTCCCCCTACATCTTTGAGCAATGTGCACCTTAATATAAAGACACGTGTATCCTATTGTCAGTCTTTTCTTGATCTCTTTCCATTTTTCTCGTAATAAATTCAAGCAAATTAAAATTGATCCTAGAAACACCCTGTGTAGAGTATGATCCCGTGTTTATTAAAGTATGTTTACTTCTCTGTTTTTCTTTTTTTCTGTTTTTCTTTCTATTGCTCTAACCAGCGTGTCTGGAAAGATGCTGACATAGTTCTCTAAGTGGTGAGATTACTGGTAAGGTTTTGCTTTTTGCTTTTATCTTTGTATTTTCCTACATGGCCTGCATATATATATATATATATATATATATATATATATACATATATATACATATTTAATACTGATGTGGGCCGTTCTCTTATTCATTCCTTTCCAGATTATAGGGGACGCTCAAGGGATGAGTATTGGAGGGAGATTTCTCTCACTTTTGATGCATCTGAAAAACTTGCCCATTCTTTCTTGTTCTGAGTTTTCCCATTGAACTACCAGGTTAAACAGCCCACCAGTCAACACCATTTTGCAGAGTGTGACTACCTGTCATCAGGATTTGTAGTGCGTCACAAAATTCTACTTTTGTACAACCTTTTGCATATTATATCTTTTTTAATGATAAATGTGTCAAAAATAATTCCATTTATTGTAGGCACAGAATCCAATTCCTTAGGTGAGTTGTAGTGGCCGATGAAATCCTTCAGAACACAGGGATGGCACGCAATTTCCGTTCTCCCCGTGGAGTGAAGAACATGAACAGCAACGTAACAATTTAAATGCAATTTTGTTTTTTAATCACATTATTATTGAGCATATAATGAAAAATAAAGTATTCCAAGTGGAATAGCTCTACCGGCTCAAGCGCCTGCCTCAAGGCTAGATACGGCATTCCCTAACCAGCAAGCTGTGTAATGAAATTTCTAGACGTCTGTGTTTGTGGTCAGATATCCCCACCTTCACCCTGGGTCGAGAATATATTATTTCAACGCTTGGTATACATTTGTCTTTACTATCTTTTCATCACTCATTTTAGTCCCTTTCCTGAACACATAACATTTCTATGCATATTCTCACTGTTTATGGGGCAAGATAATTAGTTAAAAATGTCCCAAGTCCTCACAGCAGTCTGTAAGCTGCCATCATTTTGCTCTACGTTAAATCACTTTATAAAGCCTTGATACAAAATATGAAATGTGGTTCGGCCACAACTGAACGTAGCTTAACCGATAATGGAGCTCTCGATTTTGCGAACTCTGAGTACCACAGTCATTCACACTAATGGGGTCTGTCTGCTCCTGGCTTTTCTGTGCTGATTCAGAATGAAGTACGGGGCAGCAGGAGGGGCCCACAGGGTTTGCACCGGTCTTCGGGCACTGTCTGTCTCCCCAGCTAACTTCCTGTTTCCTGGCCCAGCTGTCACAGGTCCTGGTGCAGGGGGAGGGTTTGGGTCCACCTCCAGAGATAGACTCCTTCTAATCTGGTCTCTGGAAGACAACAAAAGGTACTTTCCCGCAGTAATGGTTCTCAGGCACGATGCGATGAGGATGTGACCTACTTTTATTCTTGGCCCTTGGGCCTCCAGTTCACTCACCCAGTGCCTGGATCGTTGCTGTAATGTACTGTGAAGACCCTATTATCCGGTAATTAGAAAACAAGACATTTACTGCTCCTTGTTGCTTTGTTTTAGTCAGTGACTCCTAGGTTTACCTCTTGTTCTCTTTCCAGGAAAAAAAACAAACAAAACAAAAATCAAAAACAAACAAAACAAAACAAAACAAAAAAAGCAGTCCAGGCTTGACCAGCCTGCATATGACATGACTGAAAACAGCTTTAGTTTCTTATTTTCCATGTTGCCATGAAATCAGACTTTAAATACATATCAGTTGGGACAAACGGTACTGGAGACATCGGGCTCTTCCGAGGATACAAAAAGAAACAGACGTCGTTCCTGTCGACCCCAGCTCTGTAACACACTTGCGTCCCCTCGAAAGTTGAGGGTGAGCTCATGCCTTGGTTCCTTCTTATCATGCCAGCAAGGACGCGGCTGGCAGAGAGCAAGCCGGGTGTTTAGGAGCTCCTGAAGACAACTGTCTGTCAGGCCAGCCCGGGGCTCCGCGCACGGGGGCTCGCAGCCCGCCGCCAGAGCGCCCCTGTTCCCTTCCAGGGGCTGAGGTGGGCTTCGAGCCGCAGGCCTGCATGATCTGGATCGTCCCGCCCTCATCAGCGCTCATGATTGTCCACCTCTGCGGGCTGCACCCGTTCTCCACGCAGCAGCCCAGCAGCCCACAAGCTTCCACTAACTTAAGAACAGGCTGCATGCAACATTGCATAAGTTCCCTCAGCTTGTACAAGATGCCCATTTGTGCAGAACCTCTCTTATATTTTGAAATATTTTAGGCATACAAAGAAGGTAAGTAGCATTATAATAAATGGCCATGGACTTCTTATGTTTTGACGTAAGTGATTATTCTGCCATCTACGCTCTAGATTTCTTTTTAAAAAATAAACCTAACGGCTATGTCTCTGTATTTCTCCATTATCCTCTTCTGTTTTCTTCCTATCTTGACCTTTACTGAATACTTTAAAATAATCTACTTATATACACAACCATAATATATGCAGAATTGATTTTAGAGTATCCAGTCAGTGATATATTGGTGTATCCTTCTTGCTATGGACTGAGTGTCTGTGCCCCCCAAAATTCAATTTGAGGCCCTAAACCCTAATGTGGTGGTGTTTGGAGGTGGGGCATGTGGGAAATAATTAGGGTTAGATAAGGTCAGGAGGAGGGAGCTGCCCCTGTGATAGGACTTGTGTCCTTATAAGAAGGGAACAGAGCCCTCTCTCGACCATGTGAGGACAGAAGGAGAAGAAGGTCATCTGCCATCGAGGAAGAGCCCTCACCAGACACAGGCTTGTGCCTTGACTTTGGACTTCCAGCCTGAGAAATAAATGCCTCCGGTTTAAGCCAGCCAGTCCATGGTGCTGCGTTGTGGAGGCGGAGTGGTGCTTCTGGGATCTGGGAACCTTCTGCGACTTGCTTTTCTTCCTCAACTTCTGTCTGATACTTAGTCACAGCAAATCATCTACCTTAGGCTCATTTATGTGAACTACTGAGTACAATGTACCACTACTGATGCGTTCTCCTGTCAATAACATTTAGTTCAATGTTTCTCACGGCATGAGTGCCTTCATCTCTCCAGGAGCAACACCGAGAAGTGGATCTTCAAACAGAGCAGTTACTTACGAACATTAATCCAAACTTTTGTGGGCAGGTCTGACTCACGGAAAATGGGCACATGATTCCTCTTTATAAAAACAATAGATATTTACGACTAACAAACACTTTATTTTGATTTGCGATGCCTTGGCTGTTGCCTTTTATCTAACTTCCTTCTCAGTTCGCTGTTCACTGCGTGTTAATCAGGTCGAGATGATTGTCATGTTAGGGGGAGTAAAACTTACCCTTTTTGAATGCCCTTTTCACATCCTTTGACATTCTTCTCCTATCACATTACTAGTCTTGTTTGTTTGTTTTTAGATCCATGTGAATTCTAGACTGGACCCTCGCCCGTTGTCCGTAAAGTATGAGGAAATTATCATCCTCCACAATGGGGCTCATATTTTCACCATGTCCTGCTGCTCAGACATTGAAAAATTCACTGGAAATAATTTTATCCTCTTTTTTTTTTTGATTTGTCCATGTTATGTCATGTTTAAGAAATCCTTCTTTCCAGTTGAGCAAGCTCCCCTACCACGTTATTCTCAGAACTGTGTTGGTATTATTGGTCTTTTGCTTTTTCTTATAAATTTGGGAATAGACTCAGATGTACCAAATCTTTCCATGGTTCCTGACTATGTCTGAATTTAGTCTATAAATCAAATTCAGAAGGACCATCGCTTCTCTGAAGTGGAGCTTTCCTGGACATGCCTGTCCTCTACACCCTTATTAGCTCCACACGACATTTCTCAATGACATGTTTATAATCATGTAGGAACACGCATGTCTCCATTTATGTGTAGTTGATGCATATCAGACTTTCCATCCTTTGTAAATGGTATCTTTTATTCTATTTACACCAGCATTTAGAATTAAAATTCTGTGGATGACATGTGGGCATCCCACTTATTTTTCATTTCAATTGTGTATCAAAACATTGACTCTGCAACATTTTTCTGACTCGCCTGTACAGTGTATTTAAGTGGACCACGGAAATCACCTCGTATTTGTTAAAAAGTAGCATTTTGTTCTTTCTTTTCAATCCTCACATATGATTACTGTATCATATCTGTGTCTATTTTCAAATTTGCATCTTGCCTGTTCCTATGTATCTTATTTACTGTTCCCTTCGCCATTGTATTACTCTTCTGTTTCTGCATTAAAATTTAGTGGGTGGAAGCCACTTCCATGTCTTATCTCAATGTCCTGGGTCTGAATCCAGAAATGACTTAGTTGGGTGGTTCTGGCTCAATATCTCTCAGGCGTCTGAGACGCAGATCCAGTCCCTGGGGGTGGGGGGTGTACCCCGCATGCATTTATTGACTAGCTGAATGAACAATTCAGCAGTCCTCTGTATACAGACAGTGCATACTATGATCCTTGTTTTTGAAAACAAGTACGTCAATTGACAGTGATGTGAAATATCCCACTCCAGTTTTAAACCTCTGGTTGGATGTACCTCCCGGTTTGCAGTCAATTTGCAGTCAAGGAGGAGAAGCTGTGAGGCTAAGGAACTACACAAACAGTCACACTCTTAGTGACACCCTTGGGGTACTGCAAAGTCTCGATTCAAGTTGCTCCTATTCTGGTCCCTGCTGGGAAGGATTCCCAGCAGAAGGACACGAGTGAAGGCATGGGAAAGAGCAGGAATTTGGGAGCATAAAGCTTGGGGAAAAGAGAAGCAAAGACAGAATCCTGAGGGGATGGGTTTCTAAGGAAGGGACATCAGAGGATAGAGACACCAGCTAGTGGCTGTGCCAAAGATGTGCTCTGCTGCTGGTCC
Organism: Mellivora capensis; assembly: GCA_004024625.1. NCBI lineage: Eukaryota > Metazoa > Chordata > Mammalia > Carnivora > Mustelidae > Mellivora > Mellivora capensis. Next base: position 26,540 of record PISX010018113.1, on the reverse strand, counting down.
TCGGTGCCCAGGGCCTGTTCAGTACCTGCCAACCACATCCGAGTGTCGCACAGACCTGAACCCCCTTTCCCTACAGCAACGTCAACCTATCCTTATTCCACACATTTGGGATTTCAAGTCAATCAAGGATTCCGCCAAATGATCGTTTCCGTGCACATGAAAATTAGGGAATTCCTTCTTCAGATTGTTTTGTCTTTGCAATATTGGTTATTAATCATGAGTAAAAGTTTTCAATGCCATGTTTTATTCATGTGCTTGCTTGTCTCTTTAAATCACGATGGATAGAAAATCCAAGCGATGCTTTGTGAAGTGCTCATGTTGCTGTTTCAGCTTCTGACCTCTATCCATAAAATGAATATACCTGGCAGTGTGTGCCCTCATCATCTGGCACAGGTACATTTTATTTAAAGAAAACTTGTGGTTGACAATTATTTTCTTAGAAAAAAATGGTAGTGGAGGGGAGGGGAACATGAATATTTGGGAAGTGAAAAGAGCAGAGAACCAGTAGCGCAGTCTTTCTTTTGCTTGGTGAAATAGATTCGATATAGAACAGTATTTCCCCCAAATATCAAAGATATATATGTCCAGGACACTAAATACCTTGATTTACTTATAATATACATTTTCCAACTGAAACGCTAAAAAATAAATTTTGTTCTGGCTAGATATACATTGTTAAACACCCCTTATATATAAGTAAGCAATCTGATTTACTTTTTCAATGCCATTCCTTTCAGATAACTGTCAATATAAAATGGTAAATTTAGCCAAAGTCTGTTTTAAAGAAGTTTATTTTGGGGGCTTCTGGGTGGCTCAGTGGGTTAAGCCTCTGCCTTCAGTTCAGGTCATGATCTCAGGGTCATAGGATCGAGTCCCACATCGGGATCTCTGCTCAGCGGGGAGCCTGCTTCCACCTCTCGCTCTGTCTGCCTCTCCGCCTACTTCTGATCTCTCTGTCAAATAAATAAATAAAATCGTAAAAAAAATAAAAATTAAAAAAAGAAGTTTATTTTTAAGTGACACCATGGCTTACTAAGCCTTTTACACATATGACTTGGCACTCCTGGATTACTGCAATTACGGAAATTTCATTTTTTGGTTGTATCTGCCCCAGAGAGATAGGGCATAATGATTTAGCAATTTGAGCAGATTCTGTTAATGGTAAGATGTTAGGCAAAGGACAAGCCTCCAGTGACCGATGATTTTCCTTCTTTATCTGATTGCCCCTCATTGGTGCTTTGTTCATTCTACAGCTGATGGTGCAGAAGTGTCTTTGCACATGGCTCATCGGTAACATGAAGAATGGGAGAAACCAGTCATGGAATGCAGAACCATTTCTCTGCAAAGTTATGCTACTCTTCTAACTCAACGGACGGCATTCTCTAATTCTGAAATATATTTAACAGCTTCTGGAATAATAAGATGAGACAATTTGCATTAGTTTATCAGTTTTATCTAAATACATGCTTACTGAATGCTTGAGTTTCTTTGAAAGCTGTATTACTTCTAAGCCAAGAGATTTCTCTGTATAAATCTACTGCATGGATGTTATAGTAATATTAGCTTCTGGCAGGAGGAGATGAAGGGGTTATGAAAATGGAAAACCCAGATCTTTCTGAATAAATGATGCCTGTTTGATGTAAACAGAATCATTCTCTCTCTCTCTCTCTCTCTCTCATTTCTATCACCTCCTCATCTCTGGTCTCTTTAAGCACAGTTTAGTTTTTGAGGTGGTTTAATATTCTTATTAAAGTAGTAATTCCTCTACTGGAAATGTAAGTTAAACTCAGTTGAAAAAAGCCCAGCCCTCGGATGTGCTGAATAACATTCCAGGCGCTAAAATGAAGAGGTTACCCATATTTACAAGTGTTCCGTGGGGTGTCAACAAAGACGGGTAAGTATACAGTCCATCCTGACCTAGATAAATTGTGTTCTTCCAGAGTCTGGACACAGTGCTGCGGAGGAAGAGGAAGGGCTGGGGACTGGAATACTTCCTAAAGCTTAATTTGTGGAAGAAGTTCCTTGTTCTAAATAAAATGCAAAAAGGTTGTGTAAGAGACAATGCAGTGACTCAGTAATAGTGTGGCTTCTGGGACATCCCTGCGATCCTCAGTCCCCGTGTCTGTGAGAGGGGAGCTAGGAAAGCCAGCCTGGGGTCCTCAGAGGGAAGGAGCTCAATGAAGTCAGGCAGGATTTAATGGGTTAGACTGTGGCTAGCGTTATTAACAACTGCTTACAAATTTTTGTATTTTAATGACAAAAGTGTGTCATGTTGTATCACAAAATTTACATCATAATCATCTCAATTGAGAACATAAATAAAAATTTGGGTAACAAAGCCCACTGAAGTTTCTCCAAGGATGGCTTGCTTCTCTGTGTTAGGAGATGTGTAATTTCAGATGTTATGGAGATTCAAAATTTTGAACCTCTAGAAACTCACTAATGGTCACTTGAACAACGACTATTAGATAATAATGTAATATTCAGAGTAACAAAAAGGACCCTCTCAGGGTAGGAACATTGCCATGGGGAAGAGACTCTAAGCCTTTATTTCCTTGAGGCATTTGCGATTAATATTTAGTATCAGTGACCCTGTTGGTTTCAAGCTATCTGCGTTGAAAATGTCTCAATTTCCCAGGCCTCATAATTAGTCTCCACAAATAAAACACACGTGGGAGGTTGTGGGGAGAATGGAAGACAGAAAGTCAATGGTCTTGGCATGATGGACGGATCTTGCCACCTTGTGTGTGGTTGCGTCCGTTGTTGGTTCCGACTGAGGAACGAGCGTTAGAGCGGTCCTACGATGCGTCAGACAGACCAACATAGACCAGGTACTGGGACGAAGACTAAGAACCTGTGGAAGGTGCTTATCCCATCTGCAGGATCCTGGAAGGGCTCCCATCCAACGGAACTGATGTCCCAAGGGTCCAAACTTGAAAGCCCAGAAACTTAATATCGGTGCTGCTCTGCCTTTTATTAAGGAACAGGGATTTAAAGGAGAGTCTTTCTCTCTTTTTTTTTTAAGATCTTATTCATTTATTTGTCAGAGAGAGAGAGAGCACAAGCAGGGTGAGCAGCAGAGGGAGAGGGAGAAGCAGACTTTCCGCTGAGCAGGGAGCCTGATGCAGGACTCGAACCCAGGACACCGGAATCATGACCTGAGCCGAAGGCAGACGTTTATCCCACTGAGCCACTGAGGCATCCAAAGTGGAGTCTTTCAAATGAGACCCAGGAATCGTGAATGACAGTCTGAGACAAGGCCAACTTACTGCCAGCTACCTGCAGGACTCAGCCGTAGGAAACCAGTTTATTTCTAATTAAAAGAAGTTCACATCCTTACAGCACGAATGCAATGCAATCTCTTTCCTATCTGCCTATGTGTATTTGTAACTCATTCCTTGGCTTTGATTTGGAGGTCAAGAAACGATCTCAGTTACAATTCAAGAAAATTTATTATTCTATGGTAATAGATTCAGCTGGGGTAAATCAATTTCTGTGTATGCAAAATCCAAGCTGGTTTTTCTCATAAAGATGTAAGAATTATAACATCTGTAGTACAGACAATTTCTCCAAATAACATTATTAGGTGCGCTACAATTGGAGTTGTCAGCGCTTTTCTGCCACTGAAGCCTGCCTTGATTAGCTACATACCTCCTCCTCACATCACCTAAATTCCGGTTAAACGTTCCCTCCGCGCTATCACTCTGGAAAACACTGCGTCGTGAATCCGTGCGGATGGCAATGTTATTACTCAGACGAATGCTACCTGCAAACGAATGTAGGAAGTCACTGTTACACAAAATAAAGCCTCCGGAGCTTTCAGATATTCTGGACAATCTGGGAATTTCTATTAACCTCTCGCGATTTCCAGCTAAAGGAACACCAGAGACGATGGTTGGTTTCTGAGTACTGCCTCTTCGGTTGACAAAGATAGCTGGGTATAATCTACCAGAAGTTATGGTATAGAGAATTGTGACTTCTGTGTGAAATTATTTCAGAGGTGGACTCTGCTTCCTGCTTTTACCAGACCTCAAATACTCAGATTTCATTCAGTTCGGCGTATAGTGTGTCGTGGTGTGTGTTGAATTTCTCCAAATGTACAGCCATGTCCGGCAACAAGTATGCCCTTGCTTTGCGAGCACAGTACCCTCCGGGGACAAGACATTCAGAGTAGCAGAGAGAACGTTGTTGAGTGCCTCTATCTGGGTAGAGGAGGAGTGGAGAGACCGGGTTTTTCTTTCCATGCAGGGTGTGCTAGGAAAAAGAAGGAAGAGAGGTCATAGAACAAGCTCAGAGATGATAGAGCACCTTTATATCGGGGGTCACTGGCTACCTAAGTGGGATCTACTGAATCCCATGACCGAGACAAATGTCCCATCCCTACAGTACTGTTCCCACCAAGCAGTGCTGTCAACAGGGTGGGAACTCACGCATTCTTGCTCGTGGGAATTCACAAAAGCAAGCAAAAAACGTCAGGTATGTGTGGAAGGAAATGAGGAAAATCAGGAGCTTAAGGAAGTGCACCTGAGTATTTATTACTGGGTTTCTATACTGCCATTTCAAAACATCTTAAAAATTATCTTTTCCAAGCAATTTTTTAATGCAAAAGTAATGATATATTCACAGGAAGTTACAAAGAAATGTTCAGGGCACCCTTTTCCCAGACCCCGCACCGTGACGGTGAGGATGTTGATGGTGACTACCGTGCATAATGGCGCCACAAGGCCAAGACCAGGAAATAACATGCAGCCTGTACAGAAAGTGTTGGGGGAGGACGTTGTTGCCTTGTTCTTCACTGTAGAGGGAAAGAATTCAGGCTCTCACGGCTAGATATGCTGTCAGCTCTAGGTGGGCACAGAGTATCGTCATCAAGCCGGGAACGTCCCTCTGTCTTCTCTGTCTGGAGAGTTTGTGTTGAAACTGCACTCTGCCAAACACGTGCTCTGCTCTGAGTGATAAGACCACAGGACTTTTCTTTTTTGGATGTCGATACGATGAATTCTATAGTTTGGCTTTCAAATACTGAAGCCGTCCGTGCGCCCGGAGCAGGTCGCCCAGGAGACTCGATCCGGGACAATCCAGTTGTGCGTGTTGGGCTTTCTTCTGTGCAGCTTCAAGACAGCTGTGGGTCTGTAGGACTGCTTTGTTTTGTTTTGTTCTGAAGGATCTGTACTGTTAGCCTCAGGGGGATACTGGCCTCCTGACGTGACCACGGGAACCAGCCCTCCGTCTAACAGTTTCTGGAAGACATTGCGTAAGTCACTGTTCCTTTTTCTGGTTGAGCGTCTGGTAACGAGATCCAGCCAGAGCGTCTGAGCTTGGACAGTGGCCTTAGGACGCACGCCTTCTTGGCCCATTACACACCCATACGTACTCAAGTGTAGCTTTGAATATAAACGTAGTGAAATATTGGAATTTATTTTTTAAGATCCCCAAGAATATTTCTTTTTTTTAAAGAGGATAGTGTAGGTTTGTGTTCCATCCCCTGTAGTTAACCTTCACTAAAGGCATAAAAGCACAGGGAAAGAGCAGCCGTGACGTTGTTAGACTCTAGTGCACAGAGGTTTAAGTAACAAGGGGAGCAACACTGTGAGAAAGAGAAAGAATCCACAGAATCAGCATTCCCAAGGGACCAGCAGGGACTCTGGCAACACGGCAATGCGTGAAACATTCATTTAGAGCCAAAGCAAAGTAGCCCTGATGACAGAAACTAGCTTCATTAAGAAAGCTTGATGAAGAAACTTACTCTTCTCCTTCTCTGCGAATCTTTTTTTATGTTTTCATTTTAATACCACGGATATCATTTGAGCAGACGAAAACTGTGTTTTATCTGGCAGGGCTTCATTCCTTAGTTATGAACTTCTGAAATATGAGAAAAGGATTTATTTAGCCTAAAAATGCCTCCCAATTATATATTATATATATTGTTGTATTACATGCATTTACGTTCACCATATAAATAGGTAACTTAGAGGTTTTTATAGACACATATGGTTTCTGTTTACTGGACATTTACCTCCATTGCATAAGCAAGGGCCGGGGGTCTTCTGAACTCTGTGCCCTCCCCGCCCTTCTAACTCTGCTGAGGTGTGGCTGGGTTCTGGTGGGTTTGGACCAGGTACAGAAAAGCAGCAGCAGCAGCAGGGCCACAAGAGGCTGCTAGTTTAGAATTCTCTTGAAGATTCCCATGTTGCGTTCCTTTATTTGTCATTGTGAGGTTGTGAAAGCTACGAGAACAGGATCCCTACCCTTTTCCCCTAATGTGTCAGTTAAATCTGTTCCATTTTAATTAAGAGTGGCTGTTGTCAAAAAAGTTGATGAGAGATTTAGACTCCATTTCCAAAATGTGGAGGAACTCTAGAGGTAACTTATCCCAACCTTCTCATCGTGCTCATTTGCACGTAATTCACAACTACTATCCTTCCATCTGCAAAATGTTGTTTTGTCTCTTCTCCTCTTTGTCTCGATGGTATTTCCAAGAACATAGAGAATGTCCTCCCGGTGCCTGGTTTGCATCTCTCCATGACTGGACCACCTTCCGGCAGTCCATGGGGCATGCAAGCAAAGCCCCCTTGGGTGCTATCGGGTCTTATTTGAGGTCTGGGTCATTTAGGAAAAGGAATCTGGAACATAACAGAGAAACTTAGAAGAAAAAAAAAGGCAATGGTGTATAACCATTTTAACATTAATTTTGTGGAAGCACGAAGGGTTTCTGAGCAGATCAGAGGTCTCTGTGATCTAGTCTACACCATAGGATGGAACTATTACACTGTGAACCTAAGAGGCTTTGGAGGGTCAGAAGCTTCCATGAGATTCAACCACATGACATTGTCTGTGCTATGAAGACTGAAGAAATAAAGGTCAACAGGAATAAATAAGATTATACCAGTTTCTGGGCAAGTGGCATATTCTGAATTTCAGGAGATAAGGTGTTCTAGCACATAATGCTTTTTTATCTCAGTATTAATTATTGTTTCCTATTGAAATCTCTATATTATGCTGAAGTTGGATTTTTATATATAGATTTTAGGATGCATTATCTGACTACTATACCTTTCATGTTTCTATATTTTCCATATTGCAGGTGGTACATTCTAATATTTATCAAGCTATGAGTTTGACCCTGGATACAGCACTCCCCGTAGAATTCCAGTGCACCAGAACTCTGGCAGTGAAAGCCAACCCGTAGGACGCTGAACTCATTTCCGCCGTCAAAAGAGGTATCCACGGGCATTTTTACAAACGTATGTTTTGGGTGACCCAGCGCTCCCTCGGCCTCTTTGGAAGCTGGCTGTTCCAAGTCACCAGTCACAGAGCCCGTCCCTGCCCCCACCCCCTGCCCCAGAAAGGACATAGAGTAGTCCCCGTGCAATATTTCATCACTTCTGTCCCCAGTACCATGAAATACCGCTTTGTTGTTTATTCTCTGCAAAACGTAGTGGAAGCCCAGTCAGCAGCCAGCCACCCTATTAAAGTAGGCTTTGTATCTGCCGGATGACCATTCACAGGATCAGTTTCTCTTCTCTCGCAACACACCATGTGCGGGAAGAAAAGGAGCTGCGGGAGTTCCATCTGCCGTCAGGAGGACAAGGACGCCGTCCTCCCACGGCGCCTTTACCCGGAGCGCGGCCCGCTGGAGGGTGTGCAGCCATGCAGCAGGATGTGCACACGCGCACGCTCAGCCATCCTGTGGGTGTGGGACAAGCGTGCATTCCCGGTGCCCCGGCCCTTAGCAGAGCCCTGGTTTGCCAACACTGCTGGACGTGTGCAGTGCGAGGGTCACCTGCGGGGTTACGTCGGCACAGCGGTTGTCACAGGCTGAAGAGGACTCAGAGAGCTTTGTTCGTTTCTCTCAGAACTTTGAACATTTGTGGTTGTTGTGGTTGTTGTTGTTAAGGACAGAGGGTTGTGGGCACCTGGGTGGCTTAGCTGGTTAAGTGCTAACTTGGGCTCAGGTCATGATCTCTGTCAGGGACCTGGGACGGAGCCCTGGGATGGGCTCCACATGGGGTGCAGAGTCTGCTCCAAATTCTCTCTCTCCCTCTCCCCCAGCCCTCCCCCGCTCATGCTCTCTCTCTCTCTCTCTCTCTCAAATAAATAAATAATCTTTAAAAAAAGATACAGGTTTTGGGGTACCTGGATGGCTCAGTTGGTTAAGTGACTGCCTTCGGCTCAGGTCATGATCCTGGAGTCCTGAGATTGAGTCCCGCATTGGGCTCCCAGGTCCACGGGGAGTCTGCTTCTCCCTCTGACCCTCTCCTGGCTCATGCTCTCTCTCACTGTCTCTCTCTCAAATAAATAAATAAAATATTTTTAAAAAGATACAGGTTTTAATGATGTTTTTCATGCCATGCTTTATCTCAGAAAACGTGACCTCATAGAATCAGATTTATTTCAGGAGTTGAATACAAATCCAGTGTGAGATGTGTCGGGGATGTGCGCCCTGTTGAGAGAAGAGTAGGTTAACACATTGTATGACCAGGAAATGCAGCAGTGATGACATGCCTGCTATTTAATTCAATCAGCAATTATTAGGTATCATGTACTGTAAACAACTCTCCTGGGACATCTCGAAGGTAATATGTCTCTATTCCAATAGTGTGTCACTAATTTCTATCTCTTCCAATTCATGGGGATAAGCTCAGAAGAATTTCATGACGTGTCTTAAAAAATTCACATATGTTATGTGCATAGGCTTTCTTTTAGCTGAATATAGATTTTTAAAAAATAATACAAGTAATCTGCAGAACTTCTTTCACTTCTGATTTTGGATGGAAGACCCATGAGCCCTGACTTAGATTCTGGCACTTGGTCCCTCCTTGGGGACACCTGCTTTGCAGCTAGCCCAGACACAAAATAATTCTCATAAAATGGGGAACAGGAGCTGCAGACTTGGTCCTGGTGTTGGTCAGAACTTAGCCTGAGAGTCCGAAGGAGCTTAAGTCTGTGACAACAGGGAGCAGAAGAAACTGTGGCTTCTGATGTCCTACTCTCAACGTGGGACAAGGTGAAGGTTTTGTAGGAAGGGACCTGCTCAGAGGGGAGCTCGGTGTCTGTTGGAAATGGGCCAGATTCCATGTGTCGAGGCCGCAGTATCGTTCTCGTTCTTGCAAAATACCACAGATTTTCTCAGGGAACCAAATGTCACATAATGACATTTTCCTATTTCCCGGCATCACTGAGGATGACTGATTTCTTGCCAAAAAATATGCAAAAAATGTGAATCAATTAAGCTTTGATGAGACAACATCGTGTTATCTATGTAACTATCTATAGATATCTATGTATCTATGTATCTATGTCTCTATCTACATGGACCACACGTGGACAGGAAGATCTGTATACGTAGGACCCTCACCACGATGGCTCAGAAACCGACGGCTGGACTCCTGCTTCTGCACGGAGCTCCTGCTGGCCATGTCCCCTTTCGTGTTGTTCAAATAAAACTTAAAACACACATGAGCAACTTCTTTTTTTTTTTTTAATTTTTAAAAAAATTTTTTGTATTGTTTGTTCTGTTTTACTTTTTATTTTAATTTCTTTTTGGTGTTCCAGAGCTCATTGCTCATGCAGCACACCATGTGCAGACAAGTTCTTGAGTCACCGGCACAGATCCCATTGTTCAGGAAAAACACGTTGCAGGTCAAGTCTGAGTTCAGCTCTTACAACTTCTTGCTGTGCTGCCGTGTTTGCGGAGTCTGGGATTCATGCGGCTCCCACACAGAATCGGGCACTTCTCCACACACTTCTCCGGTTCCCATCCATATTTGCCCCGTGCTGCTCCCACGGCCCCCCAGCTTCCTACCTCCCCCTTTCTGCTTTCCCAGGGTCTGCACCCAAATCTCTCATCATCAGGCATATGGTCCCTGGCCAAACCCACAAAAAGTATTCATCTTCTTCTGCCATTTGCTCTCCTTATTTGTAATTAAATTTCATCTTCCACACACACTTGTTTGTTGTCCGTGTTGCTCTAGAGTGAGTTCTGTTAGGACTGGAGCCCCTCGTTTTGTTTCTTGCTCCACCACTGCTGCTGGGAACGGGCGGGGACAGTGTCGGTGCCTGACCCGCAGGAACAAGTGTTCTGTGAGAGTTTGCTTGGAAGGAACGAGTGCAGGAAAGGAGACCTAAGTTGCCCTAACGAGTAAAAGCAGCAACAAGAGAAAAATATCCCTCCTGAGCAGCTGGCAGTGTGTCTATGTTCAACATTTTGAGGTTCTACAGCAATCACTGAATCTTGAAATCTTGGAAGTGGTCAGAAATTTTGTTTTTAATTAGACTTCGCCTCCCTCCTTCATGGTGAACTGTCACCTCATGGACACCTCCTTCTTCATGACTTAGGCAGAGGTCTTTTCCAGATTCTTGGAAAGCCACAGACGATGAAATAGTGGTTGCCTTTCAGCAGACCTTCATTCCAAATGCACATACAGGAGCCACGTCTGGTGTCCCAGCGGGGTGCCCTTCCGACCCCAGGGTCTTTCTGCATGCCCCACCTTGTGCTTCCCATCATTCTGGGGGTTTGGGCTGGACTGTAGCCTTCTTTGTCCTCCCTCTACCGCTTAGCTCTTCAGTAAACTCTACGAGATATCCTCGTATGACCAGTTTTTATTGAGTGTGTTAGTTGAGTGTTAATATTTAATGCAATTCCACAGTCACATATGGTCCAGAACTATCAAACGGCATATAGAGATTGTATATAGAAGAGGCACAAACTTCTCGTTACAAAATAAGTAAGTCACGGGGATGAGAAGTACAGCAGAGAGGATGTAATTGACAGACGATGATAAGGTTGTGTGCTTCCTAAGCAGCGAGCGTGTTGAAATATACGAAATTGGTGAATCTCTGTGTCTACACCCAAAACTAATACAACACTGCATGTCAACTGTACTTCAATTAAAAAGAGAACTATAATACACTTACATATACCCTGTCCACTCACGGACTGGCGTCCATGACAGGACATCCTTATCTCAAGTATCCCATATGATCCAAACGTGGTTCAATCACTCATGCACATTTCATACCATCAGTTTTTATTTTAATTGACAATCTTTTCATACACCCTTGTTTCAGGGTATGATTCTAATTGGGTTAAACTTCAAAGTGCAGAATGATATGATTAATTACCCCAAGCTTCACTTAAGAGTCTGTACTCATTCTAGGCTACTGGCCATGCACCTGATCACAATAATTGTACAATGGAGGAAACTGCAGGTGGCAAGTCCTGCATATGTAAATTGATTTATTTGTTTAAGTTAATTAGGAAAAGCCTTTTGGGGTGGGAGGGAAATCTCATAGGCACTGACTGCTCGCGTGCTCACATGACCAGGTAGAGACAGACACGAGAGCCACCGCGTCCTCTGCCCGCCTCACAGCCTGAACTTCGGGCTACCGCCACCCTGCATGGCCCAGACCCTCTAGTAGAAAAGGCCAAAGGGAAGGCAGAACAGTTTCCTGTTTCAGCGAACAGGAACTCTGGGGTGTGCTAACCCCACCTGCATGTCTTTATCCCTCTGGAAGACAAAGAAGACACGGATAAGCTGCCTTGGATTTTGTGAGCACATACAATCCATGCCGCACTCCGTGTTCAGACCTAAGAAGGAAGGGTGTCCGCTGTGCTTTCCTAAGTCCACTCTGAAATACGGTCCTGTAACACATCCCTCAGAACTTCAGCTCCGTGTCCAAGAATCAGGAGTGAGAATGCACAGGTGGGTGGGGCACATGTGCAGGGTGGGATGCTGTGAGGGAGTGTATCTACTTCCCTCCCAATTTTGCTCTGAACTTCTCTAAGAAAATCCCTTTTTTTAAAATAAGATTGAGTTGATCTAAGTTTCCAAAATTAAAACAGCAGAAGGCAATAAAGAGTGACCGTCCTGTGCACATGTGAGATGCACCAGTTTTATTGAAAAAATGTGCACCACAGTGTTAGTAGGGACAGCTGGTCAATGACCACTGATGCATGAAAACCGGCCACTCACCTGGAAAGAACATCAGACTACTTGCGGGTCTGCACCACACATACACACACACACACACACACACACACACACACACATGCACACGTGCACACATACGCACCACACACACATGTGTGCACGCACACACTGCACACATATACCACACACACACACACACCCTTCTCCAGGTGAACTCAATCCTTCGATGTGGGAAAGAATCTCAGTCTTTAGAATATTTATATGACAAAGTTCCTAATTTTAAAATAGATGAAAAATCAAATGACAGCGAAAACTCAAGCCACAAATAGGGAGAAGACAACTGAAGACGCACAGTCAACGGTGATGAATGACCTTGATACAGACAAACTTATTGTCAAGGGAGGCTATGAACAATCCACAAGTGGGAAGCAGATGTGAACAGATGTGCTCCTGAGGATTAATTATGTTTGATCTATAAGCATGTGAAAATACATTCTGCCTAATAACGGTTAGGGATGCCCCAAAACGTGGGGCCGCATCATACTTAAACTACAGGCAAACTTAGGAAGTTGGTCAATGCCTGGCATTGAGCAGAAAAGACGCACATCGCCTGGTTGGAAGGCGAGGTGGCACAACCCCTAGGGAAAGGGTTCGGACATCGCTGGTGACTTGGAACACGCCCTCATCTGGTGGACAGCCATCCTGGGCCACGGATGTTTCCTGCAGAAACTCTTGCACGTCAGTGCCAGAAGACATGGCTAAGAATGTTTCTAGGATCGCTGTCCGTAATATTGTTCGCCCATCGGGAGCAGCGTCGACCCAACAGAGACCACACTCAGGGGGACTCAGAGAATGGAATCCCATAAAGAAGACAGATGAGCCTCATACCAAAGCGAAACAAGCAAATCACAGGAATACAAACAGGGGGTGTCCGTTTATATCCCGTTCAAAATGACTACCCCAAACAGATGATTAGGGGAAGTAACTGTAAGTGGATATAGTAGAAAGATTAATACAAAATTGATGATAGTGGTTGTCTCCGGGGGGAGCGCAGGAGACGAGCAGGAACCACAACGCAGGAGAGCTCCGCTGGAAGTGGACAACACACCAGCAAGCTTGCCGTATTAGAACTAACGTGATACATGGCTCTGTAGATGAAAGTAAAATAAAGAAAGTATTCATCATATTATTTTGTTCTGTATCAAATTTTGCATTTTGTGGAAAGGATCACGTTGATCCTGGTCATGCTTTCTGTACATAATACTAATTTTTTAAGCAGTTTTGTGATGTAAGGCCATAAAGAAGTGTCAAGTCCCCTGTGGCACCCTAAGGAGGATGATATGGCTCAAAGTAAAGGTCGGAGGAACAGTAATGCCTTCCCCTCTGCGTGTCACTGTGCCCAAGCATTTATGCCTTTTAATTGGGTTCTTGGTGATGACTGTGTATCAACACTTTTTTTTTTTTTGGCTCGGGGCTAATTTCTCAGATGCCTCAGGATATGGAAAGAAGCCTGGGTAGTCACTCTTCCTCTGATGGGAAGACAGTTTGATGGGAAGTCCTCGCTAAAACTCTGTTGCTCTTTGATTTTGGACAAACCACTTAATTTAGCTAACTCTCAAATAAGTCCTGGTTAAAATTAAGATATTGACATCTACCTTGCCTAGTTAGAGGGAGAATCGGGAGACTATAATCGCGCATTTCCTGACACTCCGCAGGCACTCCAAGCCGACGTGTTTGGAATACATGAGCGGCAGACTGCGAGCTGTGGAGAACGGCGATGCAAACGGCCCCCAGGCAAGTCCCTTCTGTGTCACCAAAATCAGCCAGGAGCCAGTGCAAGAGGTATGGCAGGAACATCAAGCGCCGGACAACGCTGGGAGGTTCAGATGTTCACCTTACATACATGCCCTCTCATGTACTTGACATTCCCCTGAGGAGACAGATGCGTGCAACATTCCCAAAGCATGTTCCTCGGAACCCGTGTGCCCTGCTGGATGCCGCCGGAGGGGTCGCAAACACTGGTCACGCTGCACCCCCACCTTGAATGGGCTCTAAGCACATAGGTAGACTCAATTTCTGAGGACCCGGAAGAGATTCAATCTTTCATTCTGGGCCCTTAAGGGTCTTGAACTCTTGGAGGCTTAAAATATAGACTGAAAAGGGAATTCATGAAGCAAAGCTGGTGTTTTCCAAATACAATTACAGTGATGTCTCTGGAAATCCAATTAGCAAAACAGGGAGCCATGGTGTGACTCTGGATGAGGAAGGAGCCTGGGTGCTGTCCCTGTCCCCACTCCGTGAGGCCGTGTCCTCGGAGCCTGGGGATATCCTTGCTTGCCCTAGTTAAATTCCCTCATCTCCCTGTGCTTCCCCTTTCCTATTGCAAAATAGTTATAGTCCTATTTGTCTCATTGCACTTGCTCTGGGGATTCTATGAATTACCAGGCATGGAGCTCAGAACAACTCGTGACGTGCACTGCGAATTTAGTGTGTGTGAGTCACCTGCAGAAGGGGCAGCCACTGGTGCGGGACACCGGTGGGAATCCCGCTATGCATGGCATGACGGAACTCTCTGGATGTCTATGAATTTTAGCACCCTCACCTCCCCTGTTAGGAACTAACGGGGTCATTGAGGAACTGAGTGGGGAGAATGCATATGAGCAGTTCTGTAAATGCTTCAGAAGCGCATGTTTTATGCACCAGTTATCATTGTTTGTATCAAAGAATAAAATCTGGATATATTCTCAAAGTTATCTCAATGATCTTAGATTTCTGTTAAATCTGAGAGGCCCCAGAACAGTAACTGTTCTGAAAAACAGCTAGAAGCGGGGAGGGGGGAGTAGCCTTGACAACAGCTTTAAATAAGCTCTACACTGATCCCAAAATAACATGACTCTGATGGATGGTCCCCTCTGCTGAGTGACTCTTCAGATCATGGGGTTTTCACTCTCCAGTCCTGGGTGTGTGCACGGTTTCGAGGTAGGACAAGTTATCTCAGACGGAGGAACTGGGATTCCATGTCCAAATTCATTGCAGTTAAAAATGCTCAGACGTAACATGCCTGCTCCCGCCGGTGGACAGAGCCTGTTGCCGGTCCTCGGCCTCTCCTGCCCACTCTTAACTGAGAAAGAGGCTCAGAATCTTTCCTCAGCACCAGACACTGCTGCTCCCCGACGACGTACGTCCATGTTTGAATTTTATATTGAGATTTAGGTGTTAATTCATTATAGATAACATTTCATTTTTTTCCTTTGTGACCATTTTATAAACATAAAGGTAAAATTTAATATTCTTACTTATTTCTACACATAATAAGAAGGACCGACTCTCTTCCTAAGTTTATACTGCGGATGTGAAGGGGAGAGTATTTTTATGTACTTAGATGCTAGCTTTAGTGGTATTTTTTCAGAAAGGTCTTAAATTCTATAGTGATTTCTAAATGACTGTCCACAGAAAGCTGTCAGCCCAGCTATACACTCTTTGCCTGAGGACAGCCAAGGGAAAGATAGAAAAACACAAAGTTTACCAGGTTTCCAACAGTAAAAGTTTGATTTTTAACGTTTTTGGTGAGGCCTAAAAATATATAGTTTAAAGAAATTCCCGGGCAAGTTTTTCAAAACACCACGGTTGAGAACAATTCTTCTCCATACATAGCACTGAGCGTTGCCCCCAAGACTTCAGTACATTGACATGATTTTACTTAGGAAAAGAGTGAAGCCAGGGACTCCTCCTACGCAAACACACTAAGTTGTTTTTCTTTCTTTTCTTTCTTTTCTTTTCTTTGGGTTTTTTTTTTTTCCTGATGCCCAAAAAAGGGGGCAGACAAAAACCCCTGGAAATGTGTTGCTCCTTATACCTCTGGGTCATTAACCCAAATCTGATCAAAAAGAACTGTGAAAAATTAAAGCACATGACAAATCCACTCAAGACGGCACTGTAGCCTGTAATAGTAAAAACGGTGCGATTTCCAACTTTTTGTGGCAAATGCTTGGAAGCATCGGATTTGATCTCTGCACTAAGGAAAGTATGCCCTGTCATGTACGGGAAGACAACGTTTATTTCCCTCGTACGTCCTACAGTGATGCGTGTGGGTTTTGGAATGAGCACCTCTTTTCACGCTGCTAGTGCTCAGGGACACGTGCTTCACTTTGTGATGAAATCGTCCCCCACTGGGTCCGGCGCGTGTCCGCCTGCCCGGAGGCGACCAGGCGCCCCTGCGCGAGCAGACCTGGGTCTCACCCTCGGATCAGTTGCAGAGGGACCGCAGTTTCCATCCGCGCTGACTGCCCAACACACACACACACACACACACACACACACACACACACACGCTGACACTTCGTCACACCTCGGGTGTTTTGAGTCTGACGTTCAAAATCAGATGCAGTGACCGTGTGGAGCGTAAAATGCGGGTCTGCGGGAACTCTGCGTCCTGGTTCCCACCCGCCCACACCCGCCTCACGCCTGTGTGTGTGTGGAACCCAGGGGGCTGGGCCCCTGAGAAGACAGTCACGGAAGGTGAAGACACATCATTTCTACGATCAGAGTAAAGCATCCAGGGCTGTTGAAGTCCCCCCCCAAGACCTTGAAAGATCCCAGGACGCAGACGCTCTCTCTTCTGCTTCTGACGGGCTCAGCCCCGAGGGGCGGCCCCGCTGACTCTAACAGCAGTCACCTCCAAGGACAGAAATGTGAGGAGGAAGCAGGGCTGCCTGCGGCCAGGACACAGACCTCCACTCAGTCCCCGGTGTCCTCCGGGGACGCCCCCCCAACACCACACCCAGAAAAATGCTCGCTGCTGCTCTGCGCGACCGGTGCGGCGACATGAGGCGGGAGACCCAGCACAGCCCCACCTGCAGCGCGCTGGTCGGCATCCTCGTGTCCTCGAGGAGCAGTGCAGGCCTCGTGGTGAAGACGGGTTTGATGCGAGTCGTACCTGCACATGTCAACAGTCCAAGAGCGTCACAAAGCCTGGGAAGGAAGGCTCGGCCCATTGCACGCATCCCCGTGCTGCACAGGCGAGCCTCCACGACGGGGCCGCTTCTTCTACGTCCACTTTACCCTTCTCCACACCATGGTCACCTGAGTACGGATTTACTTGTCAAAGCGCCAGCCCTGACTGCCCACTGTGCAAGTTCCAGGGACAGTCTCCACGCACACACATGCCTGCCACTCTCCCTTCCGCCAACAACCCGGCGGCGTTTCCCGTGCCGTGGCCACGTGATGGACGCGATGGCGTGCCCAGAGAGCAGTTACTCGGTGTGCGTAGTTCCCGTGACTGTCCTGGGCATTGCTTCTTTTCTTTCCGCAAAGCTGATCGCCTCATTTTCACATTTAATTTATGTCCCATATAGTTGTCATTAATTTGGCCAAAACATTACAGGCAAGACAAATAACATGAAATCCCCTCACGGTCCGGTCCCACATTCACATCAGACCAGTCAAGTCCCTGTCTTGCTGTATGTTTCCTGTAGCGTCTCTGCTACACACTGCCCTGGCCACAATCTGATTCTGCCGCCGAGCCCGTGAGGTGGCCGTTCCCTCCAGCATGACCCCAGGGGCTCCCCTTCCACAGAGCTTAATGCAAACTGCTGTTTTCTAGATTCCTGTCATCTCCTGTCCTCGTTCATTCCTGTGCTATAACAGAATATGTCTTGCAATAGCTTCCTGAGAAAAACGTACAGGGTGGCATAAATTTTTAGTATCAAAATATGTGAAAATGCCTTTATTTTATCCTCTCCCCCGCATGACTGGGCATAGCATTTCAGAATTGTACTTCCTTAGAAATTCGATGGTATCACTCTACTGCCTTTGAACTTCTCTTGATGCTGCTGAGAAAGCTGAAGCCATTTGGGTTGGTAATTCTTTGTTATGTCCCATTTTTTAACGTCTCTGGCAGTCAGTCAGATCCAGCCAAGAAGAGCACACAAGGAGCTCTAGATGCGTCGACCAGAGGGGATTTTACACAGCCTGCTGGCTATGGGAGTGTTGGAATGCGAAGGAGAGACGGGGGGTAGATAAGTGAAGGTGCACCTGTTAGCCTCCCCCGAGTTGTTGGCCATAACTGCCCAGCACGGTGGACCCCCAGCAGGGAGAAGGGCTGCGTGGCTGGTCGAGGCCCCCAGCAGCCCCCACGACAGCGGCTGCAGCTGCTGTCCACGTGGCCATGTGCACAGAGCCAGAAGAACTAAGCTGCTGCTCTCCTGCCTTCTGATCTCGCACCCACACCTGCTGCCATGATGTAATAAGACGGCAGGTGGCTGGAGCATCAGAAGGACATAATTTGTCCCGTCCCAGCTCCTATAAGGTGTGGCCCATGACAGAAAAGAGAGCGCCCGGCTGAGAACCAGTAGCTAGCAGTTAATTCCATCCTCTCCTCTCCGTCCTCTCTGTCCTCACCCTTACACTGATATTTACATTCCGCTGGCCATAACACAAACACCATGTTTCTCCCTTACAGGATTCACATCTTCCTTGCTTTACTCTTCCCTCAAAAGGGGGAGACCCAGTGTCCAATCAGCTACCAAGTCCACCTTTGCAGCCACCTTCTATTCTGTATGGGTCAGAGTCCATGCCCGGTATCGTCAGCCAGTCACTCATCCATTAACGTGCACGATACAAAATACTGGAGAGAATGGACCCAAGCCTTCAGGCAGGAGTACCAATACATTGTCATTCTTCCCCTGGTCTTCTGGATCGATTCAGCCCAGCCTGTAAAAGTTACACCTGCTTTCCCTGAGAAGCGCAGCATATTTGAGTGGTCATCTCAGTGTAAATCTCCATGGAAACCATTATTGTGTCTCCCTGTGCATATGCTTCTCCCTTGAAATCAAGATTTCTGAATAAACAGAGCCCCAAATTGTAGGGATCTGAAAGAGAAAATATGCAAGTGACTCTTAGGTTGGATAGTAAGAGAAGCCACTCCCATTTTTTCCTCCCGATAACTGGCTCTTTCTATCTTGGCTTCTGGAGACAGTGACCATACATGCTTATGCTACAGCTCCTAGGACTGTAAATGCATTTTCCAGGCTAGTGTCAATCCGCTGGTCCCACAGCTGAGTCCTCCTAGACCTCTCCCTCCTCCTATAAAGTCAGCTGTTCTGGGTTACATAAACTGGATAAGATAGATGAATTTCATGGGTGTAAGATCTCTGAAATGAGTTCTGGTTTGGGAAGCATGGTGTGTGTGCAGGTGTGTGTGTCTGTGTGTGTGGCTAAATGATCTCCCCAAGGAACAGTGCCACATGGTAATGAAGCACTGGTGTCTGCTATTTTCCTGTTGGGCACTGGACCGTAGCAATGGTCTGATCCATCTTGGGAGGGGAAAGTCCATGTTTTGAATCAACATCTAACCCTCCACTTTACAGCCATGAGTAGTCTGCACATGGACAAAACGAGTGGACACTGTGGTCTAGGGAAAGAGAACAGACACCTTCAGAATAGGTAGAAGGAACCACCTGATTACCTAACGCTTTCCATATGCCCCTTTACCACAGCATTTCCCTGATTCCTCAATCTGGTCTCCCTACGTCACTGATGATTTAATGAAAGCATTAAGCATACTCTGTGATTCAGTGTGGATGCCTATCTCTAGACCTCTCTAGAGCCAAGAAAAGTGGGAGACCACAGTCATTATCTAACTTCTGTCCCATAGGCAGATTCTGTTCACCACCCCCTTCTCATCAGTGGAAAGCAAGTCTTACAGTGGTTTATCTCTTGCTGGTGGCTGCTGCCAGGAACTTATGAATCATCCGTGAAACAGGCCTGTGTGCCCCCCCCATACCCCCACCAGCTGCTCGTAGAGCATGCATGTCCACCGAGAAGGAAGAGCAAAGCAAGAGAGACCAAGTCACCAGACCCCAAACTACCTGTTAACTGAGCTTCATTTAAGACTTCAAGAACTACTCAAGCATAATTACACGTACAAGATATATATAGACCAAACACATCTACTCATCAGCTCTCTGGGCATCTCTTAGCTCAGTCAAGCTGACACATAAAATTAATCATCACGGTTGGGATGGAAAACGAACAAGATCGCCACAGCTCTGATGTGGCAGCTGCTCCGTGGTCATCGTGCCCGCGCGTGATTCTAGCATGAGAACGAGGCGTTCTCACCTCTCGTGTATTTTTACAATTAGTGTTGGTGGGGTTCCTTTGATGTCACTCTTCGTCATTTTTTGAAGTCCATTTAAAAACGTGACAAGTCATCCTCTGTGGGTGACACTTGTCCCGCTATGGCCCCTGTGCCACCTTTTACCTGAAGCATTTGTTTCTCATTCATTTGTAAGGTGGATTTGAGTCACAGATTTTCACTTTCCATAGCATTACCTTAACAATAGAAGATATATTGCATTGTGTTCATGTTTCTTTCGTTTTGGAAATGCAGAGAATTAAGTAGAAAGTGAGCATTTCCAGGCCGCGCACATTTTCCCACACGCCCATCCTCCAGAAAGCTATTGTGTCGTGTGCGGTGGATAAAACCCACACCCCAGGGACCCAGTGCCGAGGGCACAGCCGTGCAGACTCACGGGTGATGTGCGTCGCTGACCCGTGGACAGAAATAAACAGGTGCTTGGTTTTTCATAAGTAACAACTGATTTTATTCCTTTATGCCTACAGATTTTTATTGTGGAAGTAAAAAATGATATTGATCTCTAGGTCACTTCTAAATATTGATCTTAAAATTAACTGTGGCTATTTTAATCATGTGCCCTAGACAAGCCCTTTTCCTCTCTCATTTACAACATACAAATGCTCCCACATTCATAACACAGCTGGGGTAGGTTTACAACAACCAGCACAGTATTCTGCTGCAACTGTGTGTTTCAGTGCGATTCAACAGCATTCAAGCAAGATCTGGGAGCCAGTCGGAGTATGGTTCCAAAGATAGCAGACTTCCATTCTACTCTGGAAATTTCACTTTGTCCATGTCCAGCCGTGATAACAATGCAGGAGGGGACCCGTGGAGCAGAAAGATTAGCGGCATCGGTTTTTGAGTTCTGGAGGCCTGAAACTGAATTCTAACTATGCTTTCCAAGAAAGCAAAGTAGCAGGTGTGAAATGCTTGTGGAAGTGCCTGGCTCGTAGCAAGTGCACAGTGAATGGCATGTGATGTGTTTTGTTACATTGTAACTGCAGTTACACTTATTAAGACAAAATCCTGCAGGACAGTAATGAAATCCTGATCTACAGTAACTTTCCAGTAACACATGACCCAGTGACACAAAATCAGGTCTCCTTCTGGAGTTGCATTTGTCCCTGGTCCGTATGAATCTACTTCCAGTGCCTGTTGCTCATAGTGGATATTTTCTGTTGTTCTGGATCCAAGTAGACCCTCTGTCTTCCCATTTTTTCTGTTGAGCTCACCCACTGAATTGGTTGCTGTTGTTGAGTTTCTCAGTTCTAACATTTCCATTTAGCTCTTGTTCGGACCTGGGATATTCTCCGTTTCCATCCGCGTCAGGTTGGTTTGTGGTCCCCCGATCCTGGAAGCATTCAGAGGCTGGCTGCTTTATGGAACCGGGTAATACCAACAGTGGCCATTGCCCCATTGGCTTCTGATGATTGTCCTTTCAGTTTGGGATCTTTCTGTTTCTTGGAGGAACTTGTGATGTTCCATTGAAATCTGGACATTTTCGTGTTATGTTGTGACAGTTTGGATGCCATTAAAGCCGCCTATTTCGGCTGGGTTTCCCCGTCACCCTCCAGCTGAAGAAAAGGAAGGTGCAGCCTCACTGCTGGCAGGTGGGGACAGAAGTCTGGGCCCCACTCTCCTCTGGAGCTGCGGAAGCTCTGTGCAGGTTGGCCTCTCTGCTGCAGGAGCAGGAGCCGTGGCCCCTCTGTGCCTTGTCTCACAGCTCCCTGGCCACTGTGTCTGGGTGCCTCGGAACAGTGCCGGCAGACCCTACATGGACCCATAGTGGGTTAGGTGCCTCGTCAGATCATCAAGGGCTGCGTATGCAGAGGTGACGCAGCCTTTTCTGATCCGGGTGGTCAAGGAGTGCCGTTTTTGCCTGGAATACAGAGGGCATGGCTCGAAAGTTCTGTGTTCTTCTGCACTGACCTTCCCGTTCTAAGGCCAGAGAGGGCAGCCTGATCCTGGGGTTCCTTTTGTTCACTCCCATGGTATTCTCACATGTTTGGCTTCTCTTCTCCAATTCCAGCTGAGATAAGACAAAGGAAGACCCAGGAAACTCACCACCACGTGTTCCCTGTGACCTGAGGCCCCAGACTACTGTAGCTTTCCTTCTCCTTACCTTTCTGATTTTCTGATAGCTGCTTCTTACTTCATATCCATGGTGGTGCTTGGACAGGAAATAGGGAAGTGTTTCTACTCAACCCTCCTTCAAGTAAAAGTCCAGACACAGAGATTCCAAAGGCATGAAATAGGAAATGAAAGTCAGTGTGTAACTTTGGTATTTGCATCATTTTCTGACAGTTCTAAATTGCTGATTGGATTCACACAACTCAGCTCAGAATTAATTAGCGTGTGCCTTGGGAATGCAAGCTAATGTAAATATTAGCTTTGATAAAAGATGATTAGTAAGGCACATTCAGCAGCAACACAAAATGGGCTCATTTCAAAGTCAAATAGTGGTGATTTAGGGATTATCAACTGTCTGGGATTAGATGAATGATCAAAACCTGGGAGTTCTCCCTAAGAGTCAGAATTGTTATTACTGTGCATGAGTCTCTCTCTCTGTTCGGTGTGGTTGAAGATGAGGGGAGGTTACGACAGAGCAGATATCCTAACGAGGCTGCTCACTCTAATTCCGGTAGGTCCATGAACGTCTGACTACCGATGCACGTGTGTGTGTGTGTACATACAGGGACAGATACAGACATAGCTGTAAAGTTGAGACAGTGAGCCCTAGTCTGCAGAGAGGACGGGCACGGGACAGCAGAGCTACGCAGATGGGGACCCTGGTGGAGAGAGAGGTCAGCAAGACCAGTTGGAAAGCTTTCATCCCAGCCCCCAACTCTCAACAATCCATAGTGCTGTGTAGCACATTGTGTTGATAAATATTGTAAGAATGAGTCAGGACTCAGCAAGAGATGAAATTCTCCTTGATGAGCTGAACTTCCAGGGAGGCAAGAATGGGATGCAGCAGCATACAACCAGCCACTTCCGCTCCAGTGAAAGGAAACACAGGAATTGAATGAACATGATATTTACTGGGAAAAATACAGAATCTGACCAAATTTATGGAGTATCTTAATTCAAAAATAATTCCAACTCAAGGTAAGATTTTGCATGTCTTATTACATCGTGTTCTGGATTTCTTTCTCCTGTAAATTATATAGCTGCAGTAGGGAAGCAAGATTTTATAATCTGGGCTGTGTGTAGAAATGATAATTATAGGAGCGCCTGGGTGGCTCAGGCAGGTAAGTATCTGACTCTTGGTTGCTGCTGAGGTAATGGTCTCAGGGCTGTGAGATCAAGCCTCATACAGGGCTCTACACTGAGTGGAAAATCTGCTTGGGATTCTCTCCCTCTGCCTCCCTCTCCCCGCCTCTCTCTCAGAAGGAAAAAAAAAAAAGAAATGATAATTATAGTTTCTTCCTATACTCAATGACACCCTGCAGGATCCCAAGATCTTGTGTTCATGGATTTGTCTAATCCCCTTTCAACATTGCAAAGTGCTTAATCCAAGACAGCAAATGGCTGTCCTCACTTAGCAGACTCATTCTTATGAAATAAAACGTGGGGCCTGGTGTTCTCTATGGCAGCCGTGTACCAGCGTTCTGAAACCACCTGCAGGAAGAAGAGAGGTGAGAGAGAGAGAGGGGAAGAGAGGAGATGAGGATGGGAAAAGGAACGAGGGAGGACAGGAACAGAAGGAGGGTTAGGGTACACTAGGGTAGAGCTTAGAGGCTAGAACACATGGTAACCTCAGGAGCAAGAGCTCCTAAGAGCAGCCAGAGATGACAGACAAGATGTCTGTTTCTCAGATGAGTGTGATTCCTGCCAGAGATCTGATGTCCATCATGTGGAAGAGCAAATGCTACTAATATCCCAAACAAGTCCCAGGTCATACCATAGCACGCCATGAAAACAGAGCAGGTTTCAACATACTGTCCTTTAAAATGTTCAAAATAATAGTGTAATATCTAGACACGTGAAAACCATCAGAACAATCGCAAAAATGAAAAACGTTTTGTGTTAGGAACTGGAAGCGTCATTTCTATGTTTAATGACAGGTTCAAGGAGGTGTTGCCATAATTATGTCAACAGCACATGAATTATTTATCTAAATGTGTTATTTTCTTAACATTTTAAGGTCGGATCCGATACAGTGGCAAACTACTAAACCACAAATTTGTTGAGAGGAAAATGCTTAATTCGTGTTTAAAATTTGATCAATGAAAAGTTAAATATCTTATTAATTGGGAGCAATTAAGGTCTACGTGTAATGCATGAACATTTCCATATTAAAATGTCTGAGGCCCATTGTTCCAGAAGAATCTATTTGTAAATCATCATAGATGTGCAGCTATTTCCACGACTCCCCCAGTTGGTAACAGTTGCAAAGTTTGCAGAACAAGTTTGTTCAATCAGTCTGTTCCACAGGTAGACTTTCCCTTGTCTGCCTTTGGAAAATACACATAGTCAGCTAATTTTTTAAATTTTTTATCTATTTTCTTTTCAGTGCTCCAGAATTCATTGTGTATGCACCACACCCAGTGCTCCATGCAATACGTGCCTCCTTAATGCCCACCACCAGGCTCCCCCAACCCCCACACCGCCCCCCCCTCCAAAACCCTGCTTGATTCTCAGAGTCCACAGTCTCTCATGGTTTGTCTCTCCCTCCGATTTCCCCCAACTCACTTCTCCTCTCCATCTCCCAGTGTCCTCCATGTTATTCCTTATGCTCCACAAGTCAGCTTATTTTTGAATGATGTCTCCTAAACTGACAATATTGAGCCCAGTGAGCAAGACCCTGGCCCCCTGGCCAGCATTCTGCATCATAAGCCATGAGAACCACTCATGGATTTAGGGAATCACTAACACTTGCAAAACATTTACTCCGTAAAGGAATAAATTAGTGCAAAGCAACTAAAATATTTCTCTTGGTCATTTTTCCCCAAGAGTGAGCCTGATGTGAAATGACAAGATATCTACTCAGTTTCCCTCACCATCAATAGCATAGACCTGAAGTTCTCCAGTCAAGTTCTCAAACTATCAGAAAAAGGTGGAATTGGCCCTCGTTCTCGTCTGTTACATATCGTCAGCCTCCGAGAACTATGCTGATCTGTGACCTATGTGAGGGAACGCAAATTTAATGATTAGGGAAAAAAGGCTGGAAATTAACAAATTTAAAAAAAAAAGACTACCTCTGAATTGCGGCGTACATATATTTAGAATGATGTAAATGTACAAAGTGTATGCTTTCTATTAACTTATATAATCATGCCCATTCCTTCAACTAATTTTGGGAATGTGTCAGCACCTGGCTGGCCTGGCTCTGACTCTTCTCCTCCCTTGGAGCTGGCTGGTATTCCTCTCCCCGCCCCCCGTTTCACTGAGCTCCCCCTCTGTTCCTGCCATCCGGTAGCCATTGCATATATACATTCCATCCTATCTGCCTCTGCAGCCCCGGTGCTGCCATCAGCTGAAGCCTCTCCCGTCACAGACACCAACCTGTGTATCTTCTGCATCACACTGGTCCAGGCAGCAGGCAGCCCAGGACTGGACCTGAAGCCTCACCCACGACGGCCTCCCAGTATGGGGCCAGGTGTCCCTGGAACAGGACTCCGTGTGCGCTCACAATCCTGGTGCTTTATATCAGCGCCTCACGGCTGCTCCCTGACTCAGTTCAGACCCCGAGTGCTGATTCCAGCAGCTGTGGGTACATTAGTCTGAAACAAACTTCGGGAATAATAGCTCTTCAGCTTCCACCAACGCTATAACAAGGGAGATTAGTGAAATTGTATTTGGGGGCGACTGGGTGCTTCAGTGGGTTAAGCTGTTGCCTTCGACTCAGGTCACAATCCCAAGGTCCTGGAATCGAGCCCCGCATCGGGCTTCTTGCTCAGTGGGGAGCTTCCTCCCCCTCTGCCGGCCCCCTCTCATGCTCTCTTTCGTTCTCTGCACTCGCTCTCTCTCATGCTCTCTCTCTCAAATAAATAAATGAATGCATAATCTTTTTTTTATTTCATTTCTTTCAGCGTAACAGAATTCATAGTATTACACCACACCCAGTGCTCCATGCAATCCGTGCCCTCCACAATACCCACCACCGGCTCCCCCAACCTCCACCCCCTCCCGCCCCTTCAAAACTCTCAGGTTGTTTTTCAGAGTCCATAGTCTCTCATGGTTCATCTCCCCCCCAATTTCCCTCAACTCCCTTCTCCTCTCCATCTCCCCATGTCCTCCGTGTTATTTGTTATGCTCCGCAAATAATTGAAACCATATGATAATTGACTCTCTCTGCTTGACTTATTTCACTCAGCATAATCTCTTCCAGTCCCGTCCATGTTGCTACAAAAGTTGGGTATTCATCCTTTCTGATGGAGGCATAATACTCCATAGTGTATATGGACCACATCTTCCTTATCCATTCGTCCGTGGAAGGGCATCTTGGTTCTTTCCACAGTTTGGCG
>PISX010018112.1:0-41645 GCA_004024625.1 Mellivora capensis | reverse complement strand
TGTGTAGATTGCTTTAGGTAGCATAGACATTTTCACAATATTTGTTCTTCCAATCCAGGAGCATGGAACATTTTTCCATTTCTTTGTGTCTTCCTCAATTTCTTTCATGAGTACTTTATAGTTTTCTGAGTATAGATTTTTAGCCTCTTTGGTTAGGTTTATTCCTAGGTATCTTATAGTTTTGGGTGCAATTGTAAACTTACTGTAATTTTTGAACATGTAAAATGCTTTCAAATTTTGAAGGTCAAAAATATGTAAAAACATATACTGGCAATATCTCATTACAGTTCCTAACCCTTCCTCCATGTGGCTACCTAACCCAATAGTTAAAACCACTTTTATTTAGAATCTGAATTAGCCTTCCTATGTTCCTTCTACAAAAATAACTGTCTGCATGCACATACACAGATTTATTTATGCATTTCTTTTTTTTCTTCTTTCTTGCATAAAACATAGCATAATATATGTTTTATTTTATTCAACAACATATTCTGGAAATACTCCTATATCAATTCACAATGATTTTCCTCATTTTTACAATATCATGTGGATACACCGTAGATAATAAACATTCATATGTATATCAGCTGAATTCAAATAAAGAAAGAAATTGTAAAGTGCTAGAAAGGCAGAGAATATTGAATACTAGAATACCAGAATGACTAGCAAGTGTAGTTATACTGCAGCTGCATTGGGAATGTGCATGCTGGTGAGAACCACAGGATTTTTAGTCTAGGTACATGAGTTTTTATGCCTACAGTTCATGGGTCAGTGTAAGGCAGAGAGTCAGAACTTAAACTCCCCACACAAAGCCAAGATCCTTAAAGAACTGTACCTTTCATGGAAGAATAGACCAGAAAAATGTTGCCTGTTGGGTTATGTAGACAACAAGAAACATTGTTTATGTTTGCCTAGTTATTATATATACTCACGGTCTGATAAATATTGAATTAAGAATGGAACATAAAAATTGATTTTGAAGAGTAATAGCCAAGGTAGGTCCTAGAAGAAGTAATATAAAGCTCTTCTCAAGATACAATTTCACAAAAAGTTCATGAAGAGTATTTCAGAGGAAGGGCTACATTCTGATAGAAATAATTACAAAGCCAACTCAATAGCAAGACTAGAATCTCATGAACTTCAGATAACATGAAACAATCACAGGGGATTAATAATAAGCATGTTTTTTGTTTAAAGATTTTATTTATTTATTTGAGAGAGAGAGAGAGAGCATGAGCAGGAGGGAGGAGCGGAGGGAGGGGCAGAGGTAGGAGCAGACTCCCATTGAGTAGGAGCCAGATCCCAGGACCCTGAGACCATGACCCCAGCTGAAGGCAGATGCTTAACCAACTGAGCCACCTAAGGAAGCCCTCAAATAAGCATATTTAAAATGGTTAAATCCAGGGGCATCTGGGTGCCTCAGTCATTGAGCCTCTGCCTTCAGCTCAGTTCATGATCCCAGGGGACTAGAGCCGAGCCCCACATCAGGCTCCCGCTCAACTGAAGCCTGCTTCTCCCTCTTTCACTCCCCCTGCTTGTATGCCCTCTCTCACTGTCTCTCTCTCTCTCTCTCTGTGTCAAATAAATAAAATCTTTAAAAAGTAATTAATTAATTAATTAATTAAATGTTTAAATATGGGGAAAAAACATCAAAAGCCTAATAAAGCACTATAAGCAAAAGACCAAATGAGACTTCTGGAAATTAAAAAAAAAAAAAAAAAAGCAAAGTCTAAGGAATGAAGAGCTCAGTAAATAGATTAGGCAGAATATCAGACAAATTTACAAAAGCAATGGTTAATAGGAGCTTCTCAGAAGGAAGTTCAGAGAGATAAAGGAATGGAAATTATTAAAAAAAAAAGTTATAATATGTGGAGGACAGAATAAGAAAGTCTAGTATCCAGTAGTAGTGTTTCTGAAACAAGGGATAACAGAGAATGAGAAAGGTAATTTTCAAAGATAAGAATGAAAGATTTCCAATTTAACCAAAGAAATTAGTCCTCAGGTTAAGGAGGCAAAATAATTATTTTGAAGGACAAACAACTAGTAATCCATACCTGCACTTATAGTAAAACTCCAAAATTCCAGAGATACACGTCAATCTTAAAAATAATCATAAAGAAGATAGAGCACTTTTATTTATTTATTTATTTATTTATTTAAAGATTTTATTTATTTGACAGAGAGAAACAGCAAGAGAGGGAACACAAATGGGGAGTGGGAGAGGGAGAAACAGGCTTCCAACCAAGAAGGGAGCCCGATGTGGGGCTCGATCCCAGGACGCTGGTATTATGACCTGAGCCGAAGGCAGCCGCTTAATGACTGAGGCACCCAGGTGCCCCAATAGAGCACTTTTATTTATTTTTTTTTTTAAGATTTTATTTATTTATTTGAGAGAGAGGCAGTGAGACAGCATGAGCGAGGAGAAAGTCAGAGGGAGAAGCAGACTCCCCATGGAGCTGGGAGCCTGATGCGGGACTCGATCCCAGGTCTCTGGGATTACGACCTGAGCCGAAGGCAGTCGTCCAACCAACTGAGCCACCCAGGCGTCCCAATAGAGCACTTTTAAATGAAAAACTTCAAATGAAGATGGCTCTAAAGAAAAATTATTATCATTTTCAAAAAGTTTAAGAGACCTAGAAGAGCAATACATAATGCTAAAAGGAATATTTTATAAGGAAATACTCAATTCATATGCATCTAACAACACAGACTCAAAAAAATAAAGAAAAGCGGAGAAAATCACAAAAAGAAATGGAAAGATCTATGCTCACAGTGGAAGATTTAAACAGACATTGTTTTAGTAATAGGTAAAGCTAAATTAAATATTGGTGTTATTTAGTAATATAATTTATAAAGCTGTCAATAAATGTTTATCAATGCTATACCTAATGATTAGAGAATACACATTTTTTTAAAGCACAGTTGGAACATATCTAAAAATGGAATACATGTCGTACCCCAAAGCAAGTGTCAAAAATGTTGAAGGATTGATACCTTACAGACAACATTCTCTCTAAAAAGAAGCAAAAATAAATAAATAAATAAATAAATAAATATAAAGAAATAAGAGGGAAAGAGGAAGTGAAAGAGAGAGAAAAAGTATGCACAGCCTTTAACCAGATAAAAGGGTCCGAGGTTACAGAGACACTGTTCTAGGTCTAGAGAAGAGCTTTGGTGTATCTCCTTATGGGGAAAGGGGCTTTGGTATATTTGTGTGAAAGGGGAAGACGGTGGCTAGAATTCCCTAGTGGAGGAGGAAAGGTAGAATAACATGGGGCTGAAAAGATAATCAGGAACTAAACCAACCGTTTATGGATTTTTTTTTTTTTATGAACCAAGGTTTTGGTTTTTATCTAAAAACAAGAGGAGGGCACTAAAAGATTGAAGAAAAGAAGCAGATGTGATCAGATTTGGATAATGAAAACTTGCACTTATCTACTGCATGGAAGTTGGACAGAATCAGATAAGAGTGGAGGACAGAGACCAATTAGGAAGCAAAGTTGTGGCTCAGACAAGAGATGCTGGGGCTTTGGACCAGGATGGAAGCAGGAGAAAAAGTGGAGATGAAAATGAATGGCCTGATACAAGAGATATTTATGTGATATTTATAATATTCGGTGATGCCTTGGCTGTGGGGGTAGGAAGGAGAGCAGGGAGTATTTAATTTGTTGAAATAGATGATAGTACCAATAAGAAGGGAGCCGAGTGTCATATTTCACAAACAAGATGATTTTTTTTTTCTGAATGCCTAACTTCTTGGTTTTATTTTAAATATCCCACACATATCCTCCAAGACCTGGAGAATGTCTGATTTCTTCCAGTCATGGTAATTTATATTCCTACAGTACTATTTGCCCTTTACAATTTCACTTAATTATTGCAGGAAGAGACCCAAGCAGGCCTGAAGGTCTCCTGGTGGGAAAGGATGGTCAGCAATGTGACCCTGGAGACTGAGCTCTGATTCACCTTAAGCACTCAGAAACATAGTAAATTCACCAGGGTGGTTTCTGGCTACTGGAGTCTAGCAAGAAGGCACACATGGAACCAGAGTCTCCAGAAACACTGAGAAGGAACTAGAGACTTTAAAACCTCTGTTAAAATGAAAAGGACCCATGGCTTCCTTTTCCTAAGTGGTAGTAATAGCAGCTTCTGGGCACCTTCAGTTGAAAGCTGCCCAGTCACCTGCTCCATGCAGCAGCGGTCTGTGCACACTCAATTGATTTGTTTACCCATATTAAAGGAGCTCATATTCCTTTTGTGTCTTTTGACATTTTAGGGCTTTAGCTGATGTTTTAAAAAAAAAGAGCTAAGGGATTTATTCCTGTGCAATCGAAACCTTGGAACTGTTTGTATCTTAAAACCATATGGGTCTCTTTTTATTTATCCAACTGATTAGTGAATCTTCCTTCCTCTTCCATATCTATTAGGTTTGATAGTCTATCTTTTTTGTGTGTGTGTGGTTGTTAAGTTCCTGTCTTTCTGTGGTAACAGGAGTGATTCATTAATCAGATAATATCTGCTCAGCCTCAAACCTCTCCCAGTGGTTTCCCATTGTACTTAGAATAATAATGATGAACTACAAGAACCTACCTGATCTGCCCCATGACAACTTCTCCAAACTCATCTTTCCTTCTCTTAACTTACTGTACTTCAGCTATATTGCCTACCTTCATGGAACACAAGCACATGCACACCTCAGGGCCTTTGCAATTCCTGTCTCCTTTACTTGAAGACTCTTCCTCCAGATACTGACGTTGCTTGGTTTTTTGAGTGCACATCACAAATGATGACTAATCTCTGGTTTTCTTTTACTTCCAGGTACAGAGAGGATTACTGTAATGACAGGCCAATGACATGTAAACATGAGGGACATGTAACTTCTAAGTGAAGGGCTGAATCTAATTGTGTTGCTTCACTCTGCAATCCATCTGCTCTCTTGTCATGATCAGGAAGGCCATGTGCTCCAGATGGAACTGTTAGAAGATGGCAGAGCCCTTTTTGCACAGTGTGAATTCATGATGGCTTGAGAGTCCTCACCAGCTCATATTGGACATTGATATGAGTGAGTAAAAAATTCTCCGTTGTCATTGTAAGCTACTTAAGTTTTGTGGTTGTTGGTTACTCCTACATAACCTAGACTCTTCTAAGTGACTTATCTAAGTCTTTGCTCAAATGTCATCTCATCCAAGAGGTCTTCTCTGACCACGTTATCCAAAATAGTAGCCCTCTCCTTGTTTCACTGTGGGTCCCAACTGGGCTTTATTTTTCTTCAATGGATCTATTTTTCTCAATAGAATGGAAGCTCTGTGAAGGTAGGGACTTTGATTTGTTCATTAGTGTACAAAATAGCATCAAGTATAGTCCCTGGACATTGTAGAAGATCAATAGAGATTTACTGAATGCATGATTATTTACTATAAAGATTGAAATATTACAGGGGCACCTGGGTGGCTCAGTGGGTTAAAGCCTCTGCCTTCAGCTCAGGTCTGATCCCGGGGTCCTGGGATCGAGCCCCACATTGGGCTCCCTGCTCAGCGGGGAGCCTGCTTCTCCTTCTCTCTCTCTGCCTGCTTCTCTGCCTACTTGTGATCTCTGTCTGTCAAATAAATAAATAAAATCTTTTAAAAATTGAAATATTACAGATACATATAATTTAGAAAGCAAAAGCCCATGCAATTCATTCTCTGAGAAATAATTACTATTTATAATTTTTTTCTAAATTGCACTGTTTATATACAAAATATATATGTTTACAGTTAGTTTATATACTAACTGACATATAAATACATTGCATGTACTGCTTTCTTTTTTTTTCCCTAAAGGAGAAAAAAAGAGAAAAATATTCCCTTCTAAATTAATTATTCTGCAGCTTGTTTTCCCATATAAAAATTACTCATGGAAAGTTTTAATGTCAATGTTTACTTATACTGATTTGTCAGTTTTTTTTAAACTATGTGATAGTATTTACCCTCTTAATAATTATGAGTTTCCCAAGGTTTCTGAAACTTATGATCCATTCATTCCAGGTAATGTTTGTTGCATGCTTGCTATTCCAAGCTCTGAAGACTTGGCAACCATCAAGAAGGCAAGGTTCTTTCACTTAAGGAGTTTATGTTAAAGTTGTAAGAAACAGATAAATAAAATAAACCCAAATATTTCAGATGGTGATCAAGGAACATACAAATAAACATGGTAATGAGGTGGGAAGTGACCTGAAATAAATAGGGTCACAGAAGACACCTGGAGAGACTTTTGAGCTCAGCCCAAAGGGGACAGGAACTAGTTCTACATATATGTGGGGGAGGAGTGTGCCAAGCAAAGGGCACTTATGGGGCAAGCTTGCCACGTCTGAAGAACAGAAAGGCCAGTCCAGCCGAAATGTGGTCTGTGAAGAGGAGTGTCGTACAGAATGAGGTCAACCAGGAAGGCTCTGAGAATGTGGAATACACAGTAAGTATTCAGAGATGTAATGGATGGAGTCTTTGTTAACAGCAGTAGTAGGATTTCAAAGGCAAAACTCATAAATGTGCAGAATGGGAAAATTTTCTCATTTCAGTTTCTCCTGATTCCATAAGATATTTTGAATCCAAAGGCTGAGCAGAACCCTAGAATGTTTTGGCTCTTTTATAAGGCACCATTAGGATGGCCATAAAATTTTTAGCCCTTAAAAACACATCCTACAGCACAGCAGTCTGTCTGAGATAAGTTTAAATGTTAATGAAATGTTTCATAAGTCCACTGTTTTAAGGCTGTTAGGAGTCTAAGGAATTTCTTAAATACCATCTCATAAAAAAAATAACTTAAGATTAACTTACATACAGAAAATATGTCACAGAAGACCTGGCATATGACTTGAATTCGATGATTATTCTCTTCTGAGAAGGAAACAGGATTGATTCTGTGCTGACCTCAAGTAGGTTCTTGGAAAGATATATTCCTTTCCAAATGAAAATATATTAGTGGGAATAAAATTCTTTATAGCTTGTAATTCAGAAGTGAACTTTTATGAAACACTTTGGCACTGTGGATATATGTCCACTGGAATCATGTATAACTGAAAGATCTAGATTATTTAGTTTCTGGGGAGCCATTAAGATAAACTTTGGAGCAGTGGAAACCATATTTCTGGAGACATCCTTCCATTCTACTTTAGACAGGTGAGGGGAAAGAAGAGCATGATGCTCTTATAGCCACATTTGTTGTGTTTTGCTTTGCTTCTGCTAATTATTTTGTGAACGTATTTTTTAATTCCCCGTAGGGACAGCAGTCTGAAGCGACTCGAAAGAAACAGTGAGGGGAGCAGCTGCAGACATTGAATCAGGGCATGAAAGGAGAGGAGCTCTACAAAATTAAATACGCTTACCTTCAGTTCACAGCGATCTTCCGTTTCTCTGTGAGAAGTTACATATGGATTTGCTTTGTTTAATTAACTTCTCCAGGACACTTTACATCTTTCACACTGAGAGATATATGTGAGCTAAATCAGAGCAGCATGACAGTATTTTTGTCACCGCTGGAAAAACAAATTGCTCCTTTCAATTACCCAACCCCTTTCTCGCTGGACCAGGACAGACAATCAAGTCAAAACTCACAGGAGATGTAAATGTCATTCCTCTGACCGAGAACCTCTACTTCCCTTTGGGTTGGGTTTGGTTCTGCTGCCACCACCGAAGTAAGGTAGGCGACATCCATTGTCCCTCGTCATTTAATGGCGGTAATAATTGCCGGCCGGCGTGGACCGTGATGCTAAAACACAGAAGCAGCCTTTTCAATCACGGCCCCTGCATTTCCATCCAAGCCCCCGCGGTAGAACACTAGAGAACAAGGTGTAAATCAGTT
Organism: Mellivora capensis; assembly: GCA_004024625.1. NCBI lineage: Eukaryota > Metazoa > Chordata > Mammalia > Carnivora > Mustelidae > Mellivora > Mellivora capensis. Next base: position 33,806 of record PISX010018112.1, on the reverse strand, counting down.
TAAGAACATAGTTCTGCATTCAAGGCATTGTGGCTTACAGCTCCCAAACGACCTCCATCCATCTTCCTTAGCTGTAGAGGTGTATAATTGAACTAAAGAGAGTCCTGAGTAATGAGGTTGAGAGTGGCAGCTCCATTGCTGTGGCTTAATAGTGGAACTACCGCATGCTTTTTTATCCCCTAAAATGTAACAAAATAGTCTAGTAGGCCCAATTCTTCAGGGTGACACTTGCCGAGAGTCTATATTTTAAAATAGAAATAGGTTTTTATAAGCAAAAAACTATAAATCTCTCTGTACAAGAGGGTTCTCAAAATACAATTGTACAAGCCATTTTCTGCTGGAGCAGACGCTAATAGGAATGCATGCAACAACCTGTACTTCTTTTTGTGAGGAAATCATTTTTAAGCCTTTATTCTTCTAACACAACGAACAGCTGCTTTTTCAGTCTCCAAAGGGGCCGGGGAGTGATAGCTTTCTCAGATCAAGTGCTGCTGGGAGTTATAGCCAGAAGACCCATGTTATTTCAAGCTTTCTTTTCTTTTTTGAAAAATTTTATTTGGTTGGTTCAGTGATGAAATTCAGGAGATACTGCTGTTAGAGAATTATTTTTTGCCAAGGAACGGTTCGCTTGCAAATGAATGTTTCTCTTTTAAGGATCCATAGTTTATATGCACTTATCAGGCCTTGACCATATGCAAATTGCTGGGTGAGCAATTTAGTAGAGCAGTGTTACTAGAGCATAAAAACTGAACAAAGACATAACTACCTCCTCGTGAATTCTCTGGGAGGATAGCATTAGCTGAACATTAAGAATGAGCTTATTAACACAGTCATTTAATATGAGTAATTAGAACTACATGGATGGCTTCAGGGACCCTAAAACCTCTATCCTCCCCAAAAACAAGATCCTAAAACAAAAACAAAAACAAAAACAAAAAACAACAATAACCTGCTTGCTGACTGTGCTTGAAATTCCATTTTGAGCATTCAACACTATTGCATAAGATATTTCCATCTAACATGCAAATCTCACTAACAGAAGTAAATTATTAAATAATACTAATGACGGGGCCCTTGGGTGGCTCAGTGGGTTAAAGCCTCTGCCTTCGGCTTGGGTCATGGTTCCAGGGTCCTGGGATAGAGCCCTGCATGGGGCTCTCTGCTCAGCGGGAAGCCTGCTTCCCCCCCTCTCTCTGCCTGCTTGTGATCTCTCTGTCAAAGAAATAAATAAAATCTTTTTAAAAATAAGTAAATGAATGAATAATACCAATGACAACAGCTAACACTTCCTGATAGCTTACAACATTCATAAGAGTTCTAAGCACGTTATATGATTTAACTAGTTTAGTCCCCCAAACAACCTACTGATTACCCAATTTTATGAATTCAAAACCTGAGGCAGGAACAAAGAAGTTGATTTGCCCAAGGTAAATAGTTAATACATTAATATTAGTTAATAGTTTATATGACATTGCCAAGATTGTCTGACTTTAGAATACTTTGTCTTTTTTTCTCTCTCTCTTTTAAGATGTATTTATTTGAGAGAGAGCGAGAGAGCACGTGTGAGCAAGCTGGGGGGCTGGCACTGAAGGAGAGAAAGATTCTCAAGCAGACACCCCGCTGAGGGCAGAGCCCAATGCAAGGCTCAATCTCATGACCCTGAGATCATGGCCTGAGCTGAAATCAAGAATCAAGCCCTTAACTGACTGAGCCACCCAGGTGTGCCCCCAGAACATTTGGTCTTCACCACTCTCTGTGGATACGTTTATCAGATTCATTAGTGAGAAGAGAGAACTGGGAAGGTTGGGACAGATGAATTGTGCACTCTGAGGAGCCTCCTTTCAGAACTCACAGCTTCTTCTGGGACCAGCAGTTTGGGGCCAGTCCGTGGTTGCAAATTAGGTGATCCCGCCAACTTACTCTTAAAACTGATACCACATCATTTGTGCCATGACTGTGTCTCAGAAAGGGACCATAGTCAGAACTGCTTCCATAATGACATACGTTATTTACCTTTTTCACCTTGTCAACACCTGCAATGATGGCACAAAAGCAAATGGTGGTTATGATGGCGGGCAAATTAGATGAATTAAGGCAATGGCGTCAAACGTTGAATTCTCCCCTGCACACACTTGGAGTAAAAATATGCCAGTTCTACTCAGCAATGGCTTTGACAAAGCAGTAAAAAATAGTAGTTTTACTAAATGTGACCCTAAGTACATGTGCTTTTTAAATATTCTCTGTGATAAAATAGGGAGTACACATAAAACACTTCTACTGCCTACCCAAAGTTCTAATAGTTGCCTCAAGGATAAGCCCTTATGTGATTACTTAAGTTACTGGACACATTTCTCATGGACTACTATACTACTATACTAGTTTTTACTTGAAAGAATGACTGACAGGTGAACTCTGGCATTTGGTAGATAGATTATCTACATCCGCGTACCACACCAAGGAGACCAACTGACTCCCGAAACTAGTGACAGTGTTGCCGTTACCAATTTGCAGGAGAAATCTGTGGAACTCTCTCTATAGTTCCACATTCACTCCCCCCCACACACACACCCCTCCTTCTCACAGGAGGTGTCCTTCTTTGCCCCTGACTAACTTGATTGGGTTGAGGTGCCTGACCCAAGCTGGGTCAGTAAGCCCAAAGCTATAGCTTATAAAACTCATGACTAAGCAGGTCACTGCATCCATGCCAATCAGAGAGGTATAAGGCCACCATTCTGGGAGGAAAGAGAAAAGAATGAGGTGGCCATGATGTTTAAGGAACGGTTTCTCATTGTTTCTGAGTCTCATAGGTCCCCATGAGCTGTTATTCGGGCAATCCATGACATAAATTACCTGGTATACTTCCATTGGCTTCTTCCTGCTAACACTGGTTTAATTTGGATTTCTATCACATGCACTCAAAAGAGTCATAACTAAACTTTATTTGGCTCTGTTTCCTACTGTATGCCTCTACATACCTTCTGTTCTACTCACGTTAAACTACTCAGCAGACCCTAAACAAAAGCGTTCCCGCATTTTCACATGCTTTTGCCTTCTTCTAAGACATCATTCCAATGCAGTTATTTTTATTTCTATCAAAATCCTTTCATTTCTCAAGCCTCAGGTCCAATATCACCCACTCAACTAAACCTTCCCTGGTTCACCCACCCAACTGCACATTTTATAGCATTGCCATGTTGTGTTGTGTATTTCTCCATTGGTTTTCTCATTTAGCTCTGTATGATAGTTATTTTACCACCTGTCTCCATCACTAGATTTTATTTCCCTGTGGAAAGGCTCACATCATTCTCTGATGCTTTAAATCTTAGTACCTTAGTCACGGCACTTAGTTGGGCTCAATAAGGGTTTCTGCAATGTGTAATTCCGGTGAGAGGGTCTCATAAAAGAACTTGTCATTCATGTCTCTCTGAAGCTGCAGGGTGAATGTCTTCTTTCTTGTGATATCTCTTCTTGACAATCTCTCTATTCTTCCAATGCCCTCTTTCTCTGATTTGTTATTATTCTTACCCTGTCTTGGCCAATTTTTCTCTCATTATAAAAACATTCTGTTTCAGAGCCAGATGGTCCATTTACTGAAGTAACACCTTATCTAGATAATGTGATTTTTCCTCCATTGCTTGTTTCTCATGTTATTGTCAGATCCTCCATTTACCCTATTCAAGGTTTGTATTTTTTTTTAAAGATATGATCAACCTGGACATTATATTTATTTTAGCATAAATATATGTGAAGTCAATATATGGATTCTTTTGTGTTTGTATCAACTTTTACTCCTTCTTGTTTTGTATTTTATGCCACAAAATTGAGAATGGGAGGTTGTATGGAGAGGACATTCTTACCCATCATCCATATATCAACTCAATAGAGCGGTTTGCAAGCAATGAAGTTACCATAATCTCATAATAACGTTTCACTAAAGACATCACAAATCTTTACGACAGCCAAAAATATAATTCAGAAAGATTTGGGGGGTTTTGAAAATGAAAGACACTTAGAAATCATAACTGAGTTCCAATCTGGAGTTGCCTTACTGACTAGCTGTGGGAATCATATCATGGATGGCAGAGCATCATAAATACTCAAGCAAGGGCTTGAGTATCTGAGATGAAGTACCTCAGATAGATTCAACTACATAAAATGTTAAATTTGAACATCAAAAATCCCCATTAGTGAGTAAATAAGAGAATACAATATGTATTTATTCTAAAGGTTTTATTTGAAATATACTTGACATACAATATGAAGTTAGTTTCAGCTGTACGACATAATGGTTCGACAATTATATACATTGCAAAATGCTCACCATGATAAGGGGATTACAGTATGATTACTGACTGTATTCTCTATGCAGTGCTTTTCACTCCTATGACTTATTTATTTGATAACCGGAAGCTGATACCTCTTAATCCCCTTCACCCATTTTGCTCATCCCTCCACCCTTCCCCTTTGGATACCAACAATTTGTTCTCTATACTCATGAGTCTGTTTCTCTCTCGTTGTTTGTTTCATTGTTTAGATTCCACATATAAGTGAAATAGAAATCATATGGTATTTGTCTTTCTCTGTCTGGCTTATGACATTTATTCCACTTTAGGCCCATCCATGTTATTGCAATTGGCAAGATTTCATTCTTTCTTTTTTTTTTTTTAATTTATTTTATTTTTATTTGAGAGAGAGAAACCATGCACAGGCAGGGGGGAGGAGTAGAGGGAGAGAGAGAAACAGACTCTTGGCTGAGCAGGGAGTGAGAAGATCACAGGACCCTGGGATCATGACCTGAGCCGAAGGCAGACACTAAACTGACTGAGCCCCCCTGGTGCCCCCTTCTTATGACTAAGTAATACTCCATTGTGTATACATACCACATCTTCTTTATCCACTCATCTGTCAGTGGACACTTAGGTTGCTTCCACATTTTGGCTGGATATATATTTCATTTTTAATTGTGTTAATATATGAAATAGATTAATTTTAAGTTAATTAAAAAAAGATGGAGCCCTGGAAAATGGGCAAATAATATGAATAAACAATTCACAAAGATAAACATACAAATTGTCAACAAGCTTGTGAAAAATTTTCAAATTCACTAGAGGTAGAGGTACGTGAGTTAAATTTAAAAAAAAAAAGAAACACCAAAATATCTTACGATAATTAATTGTGAAAGACGATCATATCTTAGATTGCCAGAAGTCAGATGGGGTGAGTATAGGGATTCTTACCCATCGGTGGGGGCTAGTCCCAACTTTCCTGGAGGCTAAGTGGGACTAAAAACCTTAAAATGCATCTACTTTATATATTTGACCTAGGAATTTCACTGCTGTGGGTTAATGCCAAAGAAATGATTGCGCAAGTATGCAGCGAGGCAGGGTTTTATTTGTTTGTTTTAATGGCAAAAGATCAGGAAGAGTCTCAACAACCAACCAGGAGAAAAAGATGCAAATTAGAGATGTTATTTAGCACTTCTGTAGAGTGGAAGGCTGTTCAACCGTATAAAAAAGTGCCAAGAAGACTATTTCTCAACATGAAAATATATACTGGAGATAGAAAAATGTTTAGTGAAAAAAGCAACTATGAAATGTGAGATTAGAAGGAAAAAAAAAACTATGCCTCATTAGAATGATGTTAGGACATTGGCCAGTGGTTTTTCGCTGGTGGTGAGATAATGGGTGGTTATGATTAAAACAGAATCTTTGTCTTTTTGGTGATTTCCAAATTTCTACACGAAGCATCAGTGAGACACCTCTGTGACCCACTTGAACTCCTCATTCAGACCTGGATTCCTCTCTTGCGGAGTTTCCCCACATCTCCGGCAGCAGGTGGCACAGGCAGCCCTTAACCAGTGCGGACAGAGCCTTCCGACAACCCTCTGACCCTGCCTGCCCCCCGGGGTGGGGGGGGGACAATGCAGAGGTGCATTTTTAGGGCTCCTCAGCAGGTCTCAGCAAATGACCCTTGGCGCTTCACTGCAGAGACCAGGTCCTGGCAGCGCTGGGGTGATCTCAGCGCTCACAGACTTTTGTTATCAGTCCTTTCTCCTCCCTTCCCAGCTCTTCCCCCCTGCTCTGAGAGACTAAACAGTCTATCTGCGAACAAACCCGGTCTCAGGCTCTGCAGGCATCTATTCATTTCATATAATAAAACACAGTAATACTAAAAGCATGCTATTATTTTAATAGAAAGAATGAAAAGCTCAAAGTTGTGAAGCACTTGGAATAACACTGCCACCAGCATCAGAGGATCTGTTGTTGTTTAGGAGGACTTCTGCGCTCCCAGAGCCACAGGGGAGTTCTCTGCTGGTCCGTAGGCAAGCTGAAGATGACGCAATGCTTTCGCTGAGCTGTAGTTCAAACGAGTCCTTAGATTCTGTAGGAGCTTGCGCTGCTGCTAGAAAGAGAGCAAGGACCGTTGACACATGACACCTGTTAACACCTCCAGTGGAGGAGTCTCCCTGCCTGGAGGGTAGCAAAGAGCATTACCAATGTGGGCCATCAGAGGCGGCAGTCCCAAGATGCCAACACACCGCAGAGCTGACAGGTGTCAGGGCACCAAGAAAGACGTGACTCACGCAGGGACTCGATGGAACAATACTTTACTCACAAAGCCAAGACGCAGATCAACTTCAATAGTGTCTGTCCCCTGTGGCCGGAGGTCTCACCACACAGCCCATGCAGGGAGATGGTGTGCACATACCCCTGTTAGGCTGCAGGCTAAGGACCCCATTCCCTCCACACTGAGAAAAGATAGAAACGGGTTTGGCTGGGTGCCATATTATGCACACACATAAGAAGAACACAGAAGTATATGTCAAATCCAAAACAGGGACAAATACCCCCAAACTGGCTATTAGGGTTCTTTCTCTCTCCAAGGGAATGTTCTGTTCTCAAGGCATATTTGTATGCACCCATGCAGGGGTTCGAAAGACTGAGTGCACATGACTGCCTTTCTGAACAGGGATTCAGTGGCTTAAAACACGACATTCATACACTGCGATCCCACAGCAGCCATGGAACAAAATGTAGCCTCTACATTCCATCTATGTAAACCTTTTTGTGCAGGTCAGCAGAATTCGTTTTTTACAAGAGACATCCACCTTTATAGGATTAGAAAGTTCTGTCCTTTTTCTAATTACCTCCTTCTTCCTGGCAAACCTTGATAGTCTAATTCAGTGGTGTTCAGAAGAGCCACAGAAATCTACCATTAAAATTGATTGATGGCAGTCATTCCCCACAACCCTGGAAAAATTAATAGTTTATAAATACCATCTTTTTCATCTTAAGAATTTCTTCCACAGCTTTGGCCTAAACCTTTGGCACCTGGTCTTACTGGCCTTTCCTAGAATACGGTCTACAGTAATATCTGATTTATACATATTTATTTTGTAACATAAACTTGATTACCTTATGGTGCTCTTTAAAAAAATGCTATTCCTTTGGGTAATTATGCTACCCAAGTGAAACACTATCCTCATGGGTCATATGTTTGCTGTTTTTTCCCCTTTTACCTTCCTAAATACCTGGGGGGGCGGGAGGAGGTGTGTGTGTATAAGAATTGCCCCAATGCTAAATGGGAAAAAAAGTGGTGAGAAAATTTGAATCTGGCCAAGATTTTCCTGCACATCTTTTGACTTGAAATCCTATTCTGTTTCCTCTTATTGTCTCTAGCAGGAGCTCTCTAGGGGAGGATCTCAGGAGGAACTGGCATTCTTCTTTTGGCAGCCCCACTGCCTTCCCCAGGCAAGCCCCTGGTTCTAGTTGTGATAGCCTTCTTCTAGCCTTCTTCATAACCAGGCAGCTGTTGGAAGTGATGATGTCATATTACAGGGCACACCGAGCGGTGAACTCTGCAACAAAAACTTGCTCTAAGAGACGGACTGCTGACTCTGGCAGAGAAGCTGTCTTAAGAAACCTCAGGTCATGCAGGAAAGATGCCATGAAGGACCGAAGGAACACAAAGGAATAGGCAAGGCAAGGATTGTCCAGCTGAATGCACTGTACAGAATAGGCATCGTACACGAGAACAAGATCACCGCTGGCCGGTTCATCCAGGAGACTGAAAACAAGCAAGTGGCGGGTGAACTCTTGTCAGGAAATAGCTTAAGTGCTTTGGTGATCTGAGCTCTAGAAGTGTCCTACAAATTTTTCTTTATAGCCAGTGCCCTGCTTCAATTCAAATCCCACCAGGAGGATCCAACCAGAGTTGTCGTATTTAAATTGAAGAGTGTGGAGTACGGAAGCCCTGTGATCGTTAGTTGTGTGTCACTTTGACCACAGAGTGCCCAGACATTTAGTCAAACATGATTGTCTCCCAAGGTGTTTCTGGATGAAATTAACATTTGAATCCGATCGCTGAGTAAAGAAGATTGTTCTGATTTAATGAGGTGTGGCCTCCCCTCATCTAATCTACTGAAGGCCTGCATAGAATCAAAATGGTGAAGTAAGAGAGGATTTTCTCTTTCCGTCTGATGGGCTTCTAACTGAAGACAAGCTGTCTTCTCCTGCCTTGAGACTCAGACTCAGACTGGAACTGTACCAGCGGCTCTCCTGGGCCTCCCACTTGCTGACTACGGATCTTGGGACTTCTCAGCCCCCATAACCATGTGAGCTAATTCCTTCTAATAAATCACTTCTCATATTATTTCTGATTCTCTAGAGAACCCAGACAAATATATCCCCCCCTAATCATCCTTCCAGTTTCCTCCTCCACTCATCCTCTCTAGGAGCTAGTATGGGTGCATTTAGGCAGATATCTGGATGGAGGCTCTAGCCAAAAAAATGTGATAAATTCCTAGAATATACACCAGTCATTCATGTCAGAGCAGCCTCTGTCATGAGGATTACACTACAATTTACTGGACTTGGCTCATCTATCTTCCTGGATTGCCTTTGACTGTCTGTCAACCCTGGAAATTATTTACCTCCCCAGAGTTTAGACTAATCCCTAGTTTTCTTCCTTTCATTGCCACACTGCTTATTCACCTGTCAGATGGCAACTGTATTTCTTGTAGCTCCAGGGAGTTTGCTTGCTTTGAACCTACTGGGTAGATTGATTATAGGGTCTGGGTATCTTAATTTCTGGGAATTCCACAGACTCTTTTTTAACCATTGGAGAAATCGGATCACACCTTTTCAATTTTGTCCGTCTTTCGCATCTCCTTAAATCTGAACCTATCACTGTATAAATGTAAAGATAGAGGCTATGAGTCCACAGCATGACTGTGTCAGTACTACTCTCCGAGGTTCAACACAGGTTATCCCTATAAAGTCCAGAATTCAGGAACATAGAAGGATAACTCTCCACTTTTTTTTTTTTTTTTAATTCTGTACTACTGGGAAATGGAAGGTAAGGGTTGGATTCTGTTGTCAAGTTGGAACCCCGGGCATCCATCTTGACTCCTCCTGACCTCTTGTACCCCCGTTTCAAGCTACCACAAGGAAATGTCAGCTCCACCCACTAAATATCTGTCCAGTCTTCCTACCTTATTCTGTTCTTATTGTCACTGCAGGGAAGTCCCACCTCACATATGCATTAGGCTCCAAGCAGTTGAGGCTAGCTGGGAGTCGTGCATAGTTCTGATTGCCCTTGAGAACTCCTCAGGAAGACAGTAGAGACAGGACATACTGCTTCTCAGCAAATCAAACACAGTTTTCTCTCTGGTGTTGGAACAAATTGCTGTTTCTTCACCCGAGTCTTAGGTGAAGAGACTGGTTTGTAGCGCGGGCCCGTACTGGATAAAGACACACGCATATCTGAAGCCTAGAAGTGACAGTTCACATGATGTGATGTTCAGGCTCTCTCTGAGATACATACTTCTATCAAATGGTGGAGTGGAACTGCTGACATTACTTAAAATGTTATTTCTCGACATCTTCTTTCTCTAATTCCCACCTCTTGCTTTGTCACTTAGAGCACGTCATCGAACTCAAGTAGACATATGATGACACTCCACTGTGTTGATTTTAAGGTACCAACATCTCCTGTCTGAATTACAGTGAGAGTCTTCTAAACAGACCCTCATCCTCCAATACCAATTTTCCTCAACTATTCACCACATTGTGACCAGAATGATAGCTCAAGAGCACAGAGTTGATCATGGCTCCTCCTTGCTCTGTGTACAATCATCCACCTGCTTCCCATCATCCTTGGGATGAGCATAGAGTCCTTGGCATGACATAGGAGCCCTTCCCAGCCTTCTCTCTGCTCTTTGCATGCCTCTTCTCCACCACCCTTGTATCTTTCCTGATGCCACTTCCAGTGAAATCCGACTACTTGCACTCTGAAAAAGCTATACTTTCCCTTGCCTCTGGACTTTTGTACATGTCCTCTGTCTCTACCTTTGCTCAATTAGCTTCTTCTCATCCTTAAGAGCTCAATTTAGACATCATCTTCTCTAGGACCTTCTTCGAATACCTTAGCGCTGCCACTTCTACCACTGGCGAAGCCTTTGCATTTCTAACCCATGGCTGGCAGTTCGAGGTCTCCACTGAAAGTTATTTCTCCATATTTTTAACACCCTAAGGAAACTAAGAGGCATTGAAACAGTTATATTCCCTGGGGCCATGCTGTTAATTTGTTTTCCTGTAATGCCAGTTCAGTTATAACTCAACACTAATAATAATAATAATTTTTATTATTATTACAACCACAGCAATAAGAACAAACACACTATGTTTGCAGTATATATACCAGGACTTCTTCTAAGATACATATATCTGTAATGTAATAAATTTATAATAAATATATTTATGTATTATAAATAAATTTACAACAATAAATTTATTTGTTTATAATAATAACAATTTATCGTAATAATTTATTATAATAATTATTTATTTATAATAAATAAATATTTGAAGTAAAATAAAAATATAAATATATATTTAATTTTATATAATTTGTATATAATATATAACTTTATATAATAATATATAATTTTATATAAATATAAAAAATAAATAAAATTTAAAAATAAAAATAATAATAAATAAAAATAATAAAATAAATAATAATAAAATAATAAATAATAAAATAAATAAAAATAAATAAAATTTATTTATTTATTTATATGCATTTATGCATGTGTATATATATTTACATACATTATATAGCGGCCCTTCTAATAAGGCGCAGAATAGTTACTAGCTTCTCCTCTTAAAATGGGAACCAGGGTGACAGAGACACAAAGTAACTGGCCCGGCAGTCAGAGAAAACACACGTAACTGCTTTCAGTAACTCCAACATAGCTAGGCTTTCTCCGAGTGCTGGAACACACTGGAAAAACCAGAATCTAAGCCCAGGAAGTCTGAATCAAGAACCTGCTTAACCAGTGTGCACTCAGCTTCTCTCTTTAGCTTGGACTAGCTTCAGGGACAGAGCTCAGTTTGCCATTCTTTCCAACTGACAATTACACACTCCACGGCTCAATGGAAGTTCGTGCGGCCTTGAATAGAGAAGGTATTTTTTTAAAAAGCCTAAGTCTTGAAAGACGTATTCTGTAAGCATGAATAAATCCTCCACCATTACTGTTTACCACAATCAGAGGCCCTTTTCTCCAACAGTCTCTCTTTTAAAAAATTGTTGAATTCCACCCACGAACCATGCTAAACATTTCCCCGGACTCCCCTGATTCAGGCATTATGCTATTTGTATTCATTAAAACTGATTAAGGTTTTCTTCATATTTATCACCAGTTTGACTTTCATAGCTGAGGCTTACTTTGCTATCAGCAGGATTCCTGGTCTCCTTTGGAAGTTTTCAAAGTGAAAATCCATGAACACAAATGAATTCTGGCAGCCTGAAGTCCCTAATTTAGTGTGTGGGTTCAGCGAGATGAGAGGAGCTGTATTTTAGGATAAAACAATTAGATAACCCTGAATTAAACCTATGGTGTACTCATCACATTCTTTTCTTGGATTCATGCGCAATGTAAATGTACTTGACATGATTCAATTATGACTTAAATTCCTGATTGCCAAAGCTAATCAAGTAATAAAAGTATAATACACCAATCATATGTACAAAAGTTGTATAGAGCCATTGACCCTGGAAAGGGCATGCTACCTCTAATTGTGCATTATGGTCTATGTGGCCCCTATAAGTCATAAAGAATAATCACTAAAATGCTAAAATAAGATTATGAGTTCAACAAAAGGTAGGGCTTTCCATTAAGTTTTATTAATACCGAAGAAGAAAGAGCACAAATGGAGACAAACCATAGCGTCTTTTTCTAGTCTGCTGTGTGGCTCTGACTTTGGAGCCCTTACCATCATCACCAAATACCTCTTATTCCTTGCATCTCTGAGCGAGCTCATCAGGAAGAGCTGTGCTGTGCATTCCTCTCTTGGGATTTTTCTGTTGAAGTAAGTAAAAGACTTTAGCTTACAAAAGATTATAATATGTACCATCATGGAATTTTCAATCTGATCTCTGCAAACTGCCCACATTAGTTGGAAACAATAGGTGTGCCCTGACATTGGATATGTGCCCTCCATTTGCAAGGACACAGGGCTGCTCCTTATAAGAACATGTTGTAGGCTACTTCTCTTCCGCACTCTGCCACCAAACAGGCCTTAAGGAAAAGAGAAATCTGGCAGCTAAGTGTCACCTTATAGAGTCTTTTTAATAGCGTGCTTAAGTTTGTATATAGAGAAAGACACTTTATTGCTTTTCTCTGAAGTGTGGTCTGCCTCTGGCTTGTAATTCTTCATTAGGGGGGATTTTTTTTTTCCCCAGTGACCTTAAGTACAGAGAGAATAAAGTTCTATAGTTCCGAACAATAAATCCTTCTCATCTTTCAAACTTGGCTGAAATCCTCTCTATCCCCTAAACACGTGGCTATTATAAACTCCTGTTGACGTGCTATTGTCTGTACTCTCTTAGAGGCTTACCTACTGTTCCTGTGTTTGTATCTTACCTTTCCGATAAGACCATGAACTCCTTGAAGGCAAAGACTGTCTTACACTGTTATACGTCCGTGCAGTCCCTAAGCTCAGCACCTTACACGTTATAGGCACCTGGTTATTACCTTTGGTGGCTTCATTTATCAGGAAGAGCCACTGCCTGTCAACAAATCTAGGCTCCAAATGAGAGTCACTGTGTGTTAGATCAGGGCTTCTCACACTTGAGTGTGCACATTGCTCACCTGGAGATCTTGTTACAGTGTGGCTTCTGGTTCCTAGAATTGTGGGGGTACCTGGGATGCTGCATTCCTAACTCTCAGAGAATGCCAGTGCTGTTGGTTCAAGGATGCTCCTCACTTAGAGGAACAAGATAAACATGAAGAAAATCAGAAATGAATAATCATCTAGCAATCATTTCTTTGCTTTTTAGGCTTTTGCAGAGCCTCACGGAGATCACACTTCTGGTTCATGTGAATCTATCCTGTTCAGAGATGTTAGAAATATTCCACCACCCATTAAAGGTCTTCTACGCCATAATAAGAGCTGGTGTGGCAGGTAATTCACGGAGGTGCTAATTTGCATTTGTCCCCTTTACTTCGCATTCATTTGTGCTGAGCAGGTAGTCAAGCCCATTCAAATTCTTTGCTTCAGAGATACAAGAGTTAGGGGTGGGGGAGCAGGAGCTGCAGAAGACAACCCTGCTTTCTGTCTCTTTTGAAATCTGAGTGATTGAAAGGATCATCCTAGGTATTCTCTGGGGAGGGAAGAAACAGAAATGGGAAAAACTTGTCTCCGGGCCTGGCAAGGAGAGGAAAATCAGTGTAGCTCATAAAATTAAGAACTCCTTGGAAAGTGTGACAGGACCCTGCAAGGCACACTAGGCAGGCACCCTGCCACGTACTTGTGCCATAGACGGGATGGAAGCCACAGATTTCCGGGAATACCTGGGCTCTGGAAATGGGCATCTCAATCACACCCAGAGCAGACTGGTGCTTGGAATGGACTGCAATGCTTTGGCACTACGCTATCTGCCCTACTCCAACAACCACAGGAACACTGAATTCATGAGTTAAAAATGTTGAAAGAAGGGGGGAAAAAAAAAGAAGTGGAATCATGAAAATGTTTGGAAATAAATTTCTCATCCACCTAGCAAAAAGAGTTTGGAACTGGGTTTAATGTGATTTTAAAGAAAACAGTCTAGGAGATATTTTTTGTTCAACCAAGTGTGAGAAGTAAGATTTATATTTGGTGAGCCATCTATTGAGTGACAATTTAAAGACAAAATCAAATAATGATATCCTCATCCCTCACCCTGCACACCGCCCCCCCCCCCCCACACACACACTTTTTCTCAGGCCTCTAATCCTCCAAGGACTTCCTATTCCTCACAGAATAAAATCCAGATTCCTTTCCACGAGCTGTAACACTCTCTGTGCTACATTGGTGCCCTCCCCTCCCCCAGGATGGTAGCCACAGGCCACATACAGCAACTGAGTACTTGAAATGTGGCTGGTCTGAATTGAGATGTGTTGCAAGTGGAAAATGCCCACCAGGTCAGAAAGATTTAGTACAAAAAATGGAAGAAAGGAAGAAAAAAGATTATACATTTCTGGTTAATATTTTTTTATAGCGATTGTGTGTGTGTGTTGTTTTTTTTTTTTTTTTTTTTTAAAGATTTTATTTATTTATTTGTCAGAGAGAGAGAGAGCGAGCACAGGCAGACAGAGTGGCAGGCAGAGGCAGAGGGAGAAGCAGGCTCCCCGCCGAGCAAGGAGCCCGATGTGGGACTCAATTCCAGGACGCTGGGATCATGACCTGAGCCGAAGGCAGCTGCTTAACCAACTGAGCCACCCAGGCGTCCCGCAATTGTGTGTGTTAACAGAGTATGTTGGCGACACTGGGTTAATTTCACCTGTTTCTCTTACTTTCAAAAAGGTAGCTACTAGAAACGTTAACAGCATCACATACACAGCTGACATTTTACTTCTATTGGACTGCACTGTTTTCCAGGAACTGCTCTCATCACACCTCACCTCCCTCTACTCCCTCCTCGGTGTCCTAGCCTCAGGGAGCCCAGGGGTCCTCCCCAGTACAAGGCACCTGCGCACAAATGCAAGGCGGCAGCGCATGCGTGGTTGGCTCTGTCCGGAAACTCTTCTCCGGACCCCACCCTCACACCGCATACAGATTACTACTTCGGTTTCCCCTCGTTGCATTCAGCTAAAATTCTGCTCAAATGTCACCTCTCCAGGAACACATTTCCTTACCACTCTCTCTAAGCCACGCGCATCCTTCTCAATGCCCTGGACCAGCTTTCCTTTTTTCACATGGCATGAGATTGCTGGCCTCACCTCAGTAGGATGTGAGTGCCTTCACTGTTTGTTTCCTTCACTGTCAGGCTCCCAGTTACTAGGAAAGTGCCCGGCACTAGGAAAGTGGGTGCATGATAGATATTTATTCGATAATTGAATTAAGTGGTTATTCAAAAGTGAGCTCTTGCTACCAACTAGTCATTTTGTTGAGAGTTTTGTGTACTTTTTTTGTATTTAATTCTCACAGTAGGTCTATAAATATCATTACAATCCTAATTATTCACAGGAGAAAATAGTCTTAGGAAAGTTAACTTAAAAATGCTTAGAGCATCCCAAACACTTTATATAGATTTACTCAATCCTAATGGTAGGGTACTATTACTGTCTCTTTTTACAAGAGAGGAAACTGGCACAGGGGGTGAAGTAATTTCCCTAAGGTCAAGTAGCCAGCAAGTGGTAAGGTTGGGAGATAAAGCCTAGAGGGTCTGACCCCAAAATCCAAGTCCTCCTGTCTCAGGGCCAGGTTCACACATTGATGAATGCAAAACAGGTTTGACTAGCACCCCTGCTCTCAACAGAATGCCCTTACTGTGATACCCATTCTCAGTCAGAGAAGAGCCCCTCCAACCCCTTGGACTCATATTTACATCCACCTGAGCTCTATTCCCACTATCTAAATTCACTGTCTAAAATACTGACAACCCCATTAGGCTCCTCAAAATATGTTTGCTCTCCTGTACTTCCTCTTCTTTATAAAAGTACCACTAATTTGCTCAGTGTCCCAGATCTAAAACCACACAGGCATTTGCCTTATTCCCCTCACTTGTTGCTTCTACCTACAATTCTCTCTTCCCACTACTCTGTTTCTCTTTCTCTTTTCCAATTTCTACCGCCAGCCACCAAGTTCAGGATTTTGTCAATGCAGACCTGGACTTTGGGAATAATATGTTAATTTTTGTGCTTGTTGTCACTTTCTCCTCTTTCAACTCATTCTGAAGAATGATAGAAATATTTTAAAATAAAACACTTCCATCCATTGCTGTTGTTTTAAAAAGTTTTGAATGTATTCTTTATTGCCCAAAGGGTAAAATTATTTGAAGTTCATATATTCAATGTCATTCAATGTCACCCCCAGTTAGGTCTAACCTGTTTTTCAAGCCTTTCTGACCTTCTGCATTCTGGATGTTTTACTGTCAGAAAAACATCCTTTGTATGTTTTCACCTTCACACCATTATTCTTGGCATCTACTACTCAATGTACATTTTACATTCTTTAATACATCCTAACTTATATCAAACTCCTCAGTAAAGCATTCTCTGAGCATCCCAGTCTGAAATGTTATCATTCCCTTAAGCTCTTATACAGAGGACATTTTTCATAGTTTACTCATGAAATATCTGCTTAGATTTAACCAAGATTACTTGCACTGAAATGTTAATTCTTGGGACGCCTGGGTGGCTCAGTTGGTTGGACAACTGCCTTCGGCTCACTCAAATAAATAAATAAAATCTTTAAAAAAAAAAAAAATAAATGTTAATTCTTGTTCTATTGCCAAGTATCTCTCTTCCTTGGAGCCACACACCCGGCAAGGGCTCTGCTAAAAAATAATTTTGTTATGTTAATAGATGGAATCCAATATCACAAGAATTTCAGAATCAAAGATTGTATTTAAATGTGAGACACTGACATCTTTTTATCTCATGCATGCATTTATTTTGTTGTGGTGGTTTGTTTATGTAAACCTATGAAACAAGACTGGAATCAAAGTGTTCATCTTAATGAATTGCTTTTCTTTTCCAACCTAATAGAACTGGGTGGGGGGGGGAGGTGGAGCATCACAATGGTGGATTGCCTAGAAGCTATTCTTCCTGTTTGCCCGGCCGCACTTTATGCAAATGAAATGATCATATGCTAAATCTTACAACATTTTGTTTACCTATAGAATTGGAGGAGAATTTAGAAATCAATCTGTCCAGCTACCTAATTTTGCAAGAGAAAAAAACATCAAGTATCAGATGAGACACAAAACCAATGGCAAATTGAGAAGTTGAACTCAGATTTTCTGAATCCCAGAAAATCCACCTTACCACCTCTTGTCTGGTGAGAAATTCTACTCAAGCTAACTGATGTTTGATGTATCATCTAAATTTGACTTACACACAGATTCTGTTTGGGACTTGTCATCATTACCTGCCACATTAATTATTTGCAGTCAGTGTGCTGTTTACAGTTCATTAAAAAATTCCAATTACATTATCTACTAATGTGATGCTCACAACTACCCTGGGATGTCGGTGTCAGCAAGTCTAAAGTCAGAGGTGAGGTGGGCTGGAAGAACGTGAACGCATCAGATCTGACTGTCTAGAAATTTCCTGTCCTGACAAATGTGTCTCTTCATGATCCCTTAATCAACGAACATCCAATGCCTATTTTGTGGGGACGCATGGTACCTGCTTTAAGAGAAAATAGGCAGGCCACGTGCTGGGTCATCCATGTCAAATATCGAATCATGGCTCTGTAGGGTAGCAGAAGTGAGAGAAGTGCTGGGACCCACTATAAGCTTCTTCATAGAAGGAAGACTTGAACAATACTGTGGAGCCCCAGCAGGATTTGCATAATGGGGATGCCCAATTCAGCATGTGCATTCATTCTTTCTGCCTATAAAATCTACACTTTATAAAGCATTTTTATATTCTTTCCTCCATTTAGTCCTTTGAACATCCTGACCCTTTAAATGAACAGTTCTGTCAGGGTTAAGACAGCCAGTAGAATCTCTGAATATTACCCATTCTAGAGAAAATTCTTTTGAATACTTGGTCCCTCTATTAAGGTGAAAATTAAATTCTCAAGAAGTAGGGCACAGGTGTGGGGAGGAGAAGGAAGGCTTGGCCTTGCTCAGTGTAGCCCGGAGTCCCTTGGCTCAACTTTGTCAGGCTAATGATGCAGCCATCTTCCACAAGCAGTGGGTTTAGTGATGGAATGGAGCCTAATTTTGCCAATTGTGTATTAAACTGGTCTTGTATTACCAAAGTGCTGAATCAACAATCAGAAATGGGTTCTTCCATCGCTTATCAACACAAAACTTCTCTTGTCATTGGATAGAGATGCCGTGATAAGGTGACATTTTTAATGTGAATTTCAAGAGTGTTTGAAAAAGACTTCTCATAGCAGAGTAAGTATTCTTTCTAAAACTAAAGGATTTTCACATTAGTCTAGAAATGCTTACATCCCATTTCTCATGTTAATTAAAATGCTAGTTACAGGTGTTAAAATTTCACAGCTGCAACTTCACGTTAAAGGAAATAAGTATCAATCCCTTATTATTTTATTTTAATTCTCCACCCTGCACTGTCCCTAGAAATTCGATACTATCTTTGACCTTTATACTTTGATCTGACCCACAGGCTCTCTGTATTTTCCTCCCCCACACTTCTGGGGCTGCTCCTGTTGACACAGCTACTAAATGGCTAGCTTTAGGGATGGTTCCTATGGTTGCAGAGTGAAAGATGGGTTTTCTATTATATTTTCTAGCACAATGTGAGCAAGAGGAACAGCCAAGCCTGTTGGGGAAAGTCTAAATGCCAAATTTAGATAAAGAGCCAGGAATTGAGAATGGGTTGGGAAGCAGAACCAAAAAGCTGGACCTGTATGGATTGGGATTCAGATGAGAAAGGATCAGGCCTCTGGTGTGCAGATGACCTGAGCCAGCTTGGATGCCCTGGAGCAGAACAGCCAGGACAGCATTCAGCATGAAGAATAAGCTCAGGTACTTGCATTCATGATGATCGGCTTAGCCAAGCTCAGAAGTGCTGTCTTGAAAGCCAAACGGGCACTTCTCTGTAGGCTGATCCTTGGGAAATTTCCATAAAAAGTTGGTTCTTGGGGATAGGAGAGGTGAGTGAGACTTCCTCACCCACTGAAGATGGGTCACAATGGCCAGTTTGTGCATTGAGAAAAATACTCTTATTACCTTCTCGCTATGGAGTGGTTTCACTTCCGGTCCAGACATATCACAAAGTTGTACATTAAGAAGTTGTTCAGAGAAACACTCCAAATCTAGCCAATCCAATCATTTCATATTATGATTTCTCCAATCGATTAGTGGTATTTCTAGACCTGAGCTAAGAATTTGGTTCCAGTGGGAACTTTAAGGATCACACTACTCAGTACACAGAAGTAATCATTTACTAAAGAGGACACCATTACCTTACAAGACTAAATGAAGCTTTCCAAGTGCCTTCCCTAGTTATACTGGAGTAATAAACCTGCCTATCCTTTCTTATAAAAGGAATGTTATGGTCATAATGTAACAAGGACATCAAAACCCTATTATATACTCACACCCTAATAATAGTTATACCTCTTTATGAGCACTGCTTTAAGATAAGTAGAGAATGATAAAATTCTTGAGAAACTTTTTTGGACATTTTTGAGATTACTCTAATATAACCAATGTATATGTACCATCTCAACAGTGCTAGAATTTTCATTACAAGAAAAAAAAAAGCAAATCATTTAGAAACAATATTATGCATGCTATCTAAAGAGAATTTTTTATTATTCTATTTCCCATGCTACAAATGTATAAAAAATACCCTTTGAGGGCAAATTATTGACTTAAGTTATAATTTAGTTTCCTGGACCCCAGGGAGTTGTCTTTCTGGCAATGTTTTTCTTTTTTTTTTTTTTTTCTTGGTACACCAGCCAAGTGTACTGAATACCCATTGTGTGCAAAGACTTGTGCTCAGGCAATACCTTCCTATGTCTGGAAAGCCAAGAAATAATTATGGACAAAAAAGGTATAAAATGGTGGTAAGTAACAGTATACAGGGCTCACTCAGTGAGCAACTGTATAGCTGGGGATAAGGGCACGGGGAAGGCAAGGATGGAAGTGTTAAGCCATGTTACTGACATGTATGTGGCACCTAAAACTGCTACAGACATGTCCTAATTCAGACCACAGAAATGTCAGGGATTTAAAAAAAAAAAAAAAGCTGTCCTTGACCATAAACAGCTGACCTTAAATATGATCTGCTTTGCAGAATGGTTGTGCCCTCCACCAAAGCCCCCTCATACTTGTACTTGACATTTATACTCCTGAGGGAGCTATCCTTTTCTATCTTCAGAGTCCCTACCAATTCTGGCCCTGTTTCTCACCCCTGCAATAGTGTGGGTGGTCATAGCCTTACTCTGACTTTATGAGAAAGGAACAGCTATTTACCATTATTAGGGAAACAGTAGTACAGAGACAGTAACACACTGCTTAAAACCAAAAGGTTTAGAGTCAGACTGACTTAGTAAAAATCCCTACTCCTCCATTTCCAACTTAGAGGACTTTGTGCAAGTTTCTAGACTCCTTTGTGTCTCAGTCTTCTCATCTATAAAATGGGAACACTAACATCATCTACCTTGTAGGATCATTGTGAAGACTGAATGAGAGTCTCTATCCATCAGGCTCAGCTAGCATACATTGATGATCACCAAAAGACAGCTCTCAACCATTGGCTCTTTGGGAAAAATGTGCTTGGAAGACCCATTTGTCACTTAGAAACGTACTTATAGAAACTGCCTACTTTGTGTTGAGGAGCAGAAAAAACAGTCAAATATACTTGAAAGAATGACTATACAGACAATGACCAGATTATATACAAAAATAAAACTCTGTGGCAACCTGCAGCAAGCAGCCCAAGAAGACAGCCCATCTACTGATGGGCAATCCAAGAAGTCAACCACTATCTGAAGTGAGTATTCCGGGAAGCCAAAGAGTAATCCCTGAAAAAAATCATCCCCAAACAGCCAGGACTTCATTAGTAAACATCTTCCCTAATTTTTTGCTCCAGCTTCTAACTTAGGACCACATAGAGAAGGTCAAATAGGTGCCCTTAACCAGCCACACAGGATGCCCCCCTTTTGTAAGCCCCCGTCTAGTCTAGCTTCCTCATGCCAACAGCCTCTACTTAGGGTCTACCTCCGCTTAGGGCACACCTGAAGCCCTCCCTTTTCTTCACTATAAAGCCGGCACCTCTGACTGCCTTTGAGTCTTTACTGAAACTCAAGGGATGGTGGCTGACTCTCCAGCCACAGCAAGTTCTGTATAGATAGCCTTTGCTTGTGTTCATTTGGACAGTCTTTATGTATTTCCACACATCTCTCAAACCACAAAGCTACGTTGTCATAATCATAGGGTTGGGATAGAATCTGTTTTGACTCACCGCCATAGCCCCAATATCTAGCACGGTATCTGGTTCACAGAGACATGAACGAATGAATCAAAAATTTCTCTCTTCAAAACCAATGAGGTTACCTGTAGCACACGAGTGAAAGAAGTGAGCTGGGAAGAAGGAAGGTTGTCCCTTGTGCGAAGAAGCTAGGTTTCTAACAATTTGCAAGAGGCCAGTCCCTGTCCTCAGGGATTAGGTTACACAGAGAAATTTTTCAAAACCCCCTCTCACATAAGCACCTAAAGTTCAATGTGGGATGAGGAAACTAGGAACCATGGTTACCACTGGAAGCCAAAAGAAGGCAGGACACTTCTCACTGAGATGAAAGGGAAACCAGTACGGAGGGACTTTTGAGTTTGTGTGGGATGCTGCCTAGCAGAAGTCAGGGGAGGGCATGCTAGGGAGAGGGGAGGAGAAAGAAGTCAGAAGAAGCAATGTGTAATAGACTCCTTTGTTAGACACCTTACAGCATGGTGACCATCTTCATAGCATCTATTACAACGGTAATTAATTTATTACTTGAGCAATTTTTAAAAATTATTTATTTATTTATTTATTTACTTATTTATATAGAGAATATGTACGAGCTGGGGGAGGGGCAGAGGGAGAGAAGGGACAGAATCCTAAGCAAGCTCCACTCCCAGGGCAGAGCCCCACTTGGGACTCAATCTCATGACCCTGAGATCATGACCTGCGCTGAAATCAGGAGTTGGATGCTTAACGGATTGAGCTACCCAGGCACCCCAGCTTCACAATTTTTTTTAGTAAACTATGAACTTTATAATTGCAGGAAACATGTCTATTCTTATCACTGTTGTATCTTTCGACTCTTAAAGCTTAATTGATGGTCAGTGTGTATTTGCCAAATGAAAATACCAAATGTTTGTGAATGGGAGCTATGTAGGGATCGTAGTCACAGACGTAGGTGACTCCTATTCACAATCAAAATTTTGTTTTGGGTGAAAAATGGCAACTTCACTCATAACAAATGAAAATTAAATTAGATATATACAAGGGTTTTTAAATGTAGTAGTCACAAATTGGGAAGGGGCTTTAAATATAATTTTCTTTTTCATCAGTAAACCCAACTTAGTTTCAAAGCCCATATTTCTGCTTGAGAGTAGAAAAAAGTAACTAACCTTTCAGGGTAGGCTAATTTCTGATTTGATACCTGGTCTCTTCTGGGCTAACCTAATCTCTTCAGGGAAAATTCTGTTTCGTCAGTTGCTATCTCCTCGTGTCAATTTTCCTTCTCCTTTTTCTCCCTACCTAGCACCTTGGCCACAGGAGAAGGTCCAGAGGGTTCTTTCCTTCTAGCGCTGTCATTCAGTTCTCTCTGGCTCCCACTGACCTCCAGGTGAGGTGTACTTTACCTATCCCGGCCTTCAGATAACTGTTATCAATGCCCTAGTGTTGGTGCCTGTTGTAGCTCATGGCTTGTTCTGGTGTGGTCTTGACTCAAAGGGTCACTGCTGCTGATGTTCTTAGGCTTAGTCCAGCCTCCATTCAACCCCTAGCTTTGGACTTCCCACTGGCCACGTCTGCAATAGCATCCCACCATGACCCCCAAGCACACTGGCAGGGCCATATGAGTAATTGTAGTGAATAGACTATGTGCAGAAGTGTGATGTGCTCCTTTTGGGGCTTAGGCAGTGGGGAAAGGCTATGAAGTGCTGCAAATTCTCTTCTCTGTCACGGGCATAGAGACCTTAAGTTAAGGCAGCAGAGTGTCACAATGGGAAGCAATATGAATGAATCTTTTAGCTATAACATGGCGACAAGCTGTCAGAGAGAGTTAACCAGAGTCACAGCAGGCTTTATGAGAGTGGGAAATAAAAAGGTTTGGTATTTATGTGTTACTGCAGCATAAGTTAGCCTGTCCTGACTTTTACAGTGTATTAGCTAAGCTTTTCATTTTCTGTATTCTGATGCTTTAATAACTGGTGGCCAGCTAACTAACCCTGGAGACTCTACCCCTTTCTAGGGTTAACAGATTCCTAAAGATAGAGACAACTCACCTGTGAACATGCTTTTTAAATACAATGTAACTAATCCAGAACCCATATCCCAACCACCTTCTTTCTTGGCTCTCATACTGTAGGCAACGATCCACCAGCTCCAATCACCCCAGGGCCAGGTACTAAGCAAAAAGGACAGGCTCTGCATCCCAGAGCACACTGAATTTATTCAAACTACTCTACTTAGCATATTGCACCAGTTTCTTCTCAAAGACAGACAGACAATGAAGGCTCTTATCCACAGTTCTTTCCTCTCCTGATGCCTCATGTGTCCCCCTCCATGGAGGGGCATGGCGTCTTCTCTTAGGAACTGTGAATAACAACCTATCTTGCAACAGCAATTGTTTTTTTCATCTGTTATCCTCACTATACCTCAAACTTTCTATCAGTATACTATGTTTAAAAGCAGAGTGACTATTTTCACAATGGGATTGTGAGCAACTTGGCGGCAGGCACATGTCACATGGTTCTTTGGAAGGCAGGCAGCAATTCAGGGTTTGGCACATAGTAGTATATAGTCAAATCTAGGTTTTGGTCTATGTAATTTATATATGCTCTATTATGGTATATATAAACTATACAGCATATAAAGCTATAAACTAGTATACAGTAGTATATAGTCAAAAAGGATATATTCCATGAATTAATGGGAATAACACAAATCAATATATACAATGTACTTTTTGAGGACAGGAGAACAGCAATGCTAAAACCTTCAGTAATACCCACCTTTGACAGTAGTTAGGAGGAAGGAAGAACAGAATGTTATGAAGAAAACCATCACTCACAGCACAGAGCCACCGATGTCAGCCAGAGAATTCTGAGAATGGTGATCAATAAACAGATTTTAAGGTTGGTTGAACAACAACAACAACAACAACAACAAAAACCAGCAACAGGAGTGAACCCAAGAATTGCAGGTACTTAGAGACTATGTTGATGGGCTCACGGTTATCATCCTGATGAGTGCGAACTTGGGAATTGGGAAAAACTGTCTTCTGAAAGTTAAACTTGAAGATCAACACATAATGGATCCTATCGCAGACATGCCAATTTAGAAGCTGAAGTGGGAGACAACAGACAAATAAAAACACAAGTAAATGTACTATTAAAATTGGGAAACTTGCTCTTAAAGAAAATGTGCAAATTGATACGACAGTGTAATCCAGAACGAAATTTAGATCGATGGCAGGGAAGTTGCCTGATGACGAGATGTTAAAGCTGAGACCTACAGAATGAACTGCAGCCTGATTGAAAATATAAACATATCTGACAAAAGAAGAGAGGTGTGTTCAGCCATGACATCAGTGGAATGAAGAGTCACAGAGGGAGAGGTCTCGGCCTGAAGACTTTGGGTGTCAGCAAAGCCATCACTGACATGGTGGCAGATGGGGGCTCCCCTGGCAAGATTCTCATTGCTGCAGAGAGCCAGCTCCCTCATCCTCTGCGATTAAACCTTAACTTGAGCCATCAGACTTTCAATTCATCTACTATGCCCTGTTCTGAATCCATGCTAAACTTCAGATTATAATTTGGCTTCCCATGGGGAAGAAAGTCTGCACTGATCATGTGAACTTTCAGGTACTTCTGATTTCTGGTGGTGGTTAATTAATAAAGTAACTTCTGATTGTTATTTTCCTTTGCATAAAAATAACAACAGAGAGAGAATGATGCCTATAGATGTTTTATTTCTTGTACCTTTTACATCTGTCTGCATATTAACAAATTGCTGTTCTAGATTCTGCCTGAGATTCAGGAGCATTGAGGCTTCATGTAAACAGTGTATTGTGACTTTATTGTCAAGAGAATCCTACAGGCTTATGACAGTCAAACAGCTTTCAAGGCAGGGTAGACCCTGGGACACAGTGACCGACTGGAGAAGTCATGCTACTCCTCACAACAGCTGCTATGTCCACCTTTCTCTCCACCACATACTTCCTTGACCACCAGTAAAACAATGGGAGTGGAAGCCACATGATACATACTTAAATAGTTACTTGTTTAACATGGAAAATGCTTAAGCAGGCATTAGATGGTCACTTAAAACCTAAAAGGATACTTTCAAAGCTATTAGATGGGGTATGACCTAAGGTCACTCTAGCCTCTGAAAGAATGAATAATGATGTGCTTTGACTTAGGGTGATTCCTTCCTTTTGATGACTGAGAAGGTCTAGGCACTGGCTTTCTCATTCTTTAGGCTGAATTCCTCATATAAATAAACTTTAGCCAGGACCAAGTTTCCCTTCGGGTCTCCCAGAAATACTCAGACAGAGCAGGTTCCCAGCAGGGAAGTCAGCTTGGACCCAAACTGGCCTGCACACTACACAGTAGGTCCCAGACATAAGGCTAATTAGAAAAGGTGAGGATCCAGGCTGGGGAGAAATAATATACGTACCTACAATATATGTATATATATATGTCCAGGGACAAGGCTGGATAACAAAGGACACAGGAGACCAGAAGTTGGCCAATGGCATACAGAGACGTAAGAAGCAGAAAATTGCTGACTGGTCAAAGTTTAGCATCTGGAAAAGGATCAGGAGTTGAGATGAGAAATCCCAGTTTCTCACTGGACTGCTGGAGTGGTGGATGGTTCAGGTGGTGGGTGCCGACAGATGCTGCAGACTGCTGAATTTTACTTTCCTAGAGTAAAATTCCTAGGCCTTGGCTGTGTTACCCCACCTTTATCCGTAATTCAGGAAGTGGTAGCTTTTATTACTGAAAGTGCTCGGTCTTATAATGTGTAAGCGGTAAAACAGTATACATAATGCAAATAGATGGCTATAATTTACCTCATACGGCACATGAAGAGCAAGAGACGCCAACACAAATCACTGCCCTGAAGCCTTGATGCTTTGCTGCCCTTGGAATCAGTGGCACAGAGCTTGTTATGGGTGAGACTGTAATATAATGAGATCCTTCTGGTGGAATCTGGTAACGAGGTCCTCTTGGATGAGGTCCCTTCAGAGCACATGACATGGAATTCCATGTGCTAAGCAGTCATTTGTGAATACACTGTATTTTACTGGTGCCCCTCAATTTAAAAAATGCCATTCAAGTGGGTAAATATATGGCTGTACATCTGACTCTATTTCTTTTTCTAGTATATGCCCAAACTAGACATGTTAAAACTTTAAACAGCACTGGAGAGCTTCCACATTTTAGAGTCAAAGTTTATGTAGCTGAGATAAGTAGGGGATTACAGGTTTTTCCTAAAGTTATTTAGCTTGTAGTAGCAGTAGTGGTAGTGAGAGTTACCGTAACAGATTTGTAGAATGTTTACAATGGGCAAGGTGGCTTTCTAAGTGCTCCAGGTGTATCCCCTGTGCTTCATCCTTACAAAAGTTTGAACTGGGGACTTTTTTTTTTTAAGATAAGAATCTCAACCTTCACCCTCCCAAGGATGTGCAATTATCAAGTGTTGGAATAGGATTTTGAATCCAAGCCTATCTGGCTCTAGAGCAACATTATTGATTGTGACTCAATATTGGTCCTTTTCCCTTCGCAACAAAACCAGAACAAATACCTCCGATCTTATTTGTTAGTTTTCCCATTACTGAGAAAAGACAACAGAACAATTTAAAACCTGCTAGGTTTTAATCAATAAGTATTTCCTGAATATCTAGAATGTGCTCAGCAAAGATAAAAAAGCGTGAGAGATGGGGCACCTGGGTGGCTCAGTTGGCCTCTACCTTCAGCCTCTGCCTTCAGCTCAGGTCATGATCTCAGGGGTGTGGGATCGAGCCCCACATCGGGCTCTCTGCTCGGTGGGGAGCCTGCTTCCCCCCCTCTCTCTGCCTGCTTCTCTGCCTACTTGTGGTCTCTCTCTCTCTCTGTCAAATAAATAAATAAAATATTAAAAAAAAAAAGATTCTCTCTCTCCCTTAAAAAGAAAGGGAAAAAAAAGCATGAGAGATGATCTGTGCCTTAAGAAGTTTCTGATCTGAAGTTAGAAGAAGAAAAACATACACATAAAATAATAACATACAGGACAGAAATGAATAAACTTAATAAAGAAAGTAAAGTACATGGTCCAGACTCTGACTGTCTGAGATGTTGGGATCACTGGAGGATGAAATGACAGGCAGATTTAAAAGAGATAAGCCCCATCGCTTCTCGGCCTTTTGGCTAAGATCAAGTGTAAAAGAGATAAGCCTTGATCTGAGTCTGGGAAAAAGATGAAATCTCTGTTATATGTTGTTTTTCTCAATGCATTTATATACATATATGTGTGTATATATATACACACACACACTTATGTATATTCATACAATATTATAAATATTAACACATATATGTGCCTACACATATACAAATGAATCACATTTTTAGGAAATGTGACATAACTATATATACCTAAAAGCATACAAAACACATACGTATGGCCTGATAAGTACATATAAAGTGAACACATTATAAATCCTTCCTGGGTCTCAAGCAATTGAACATAACTGGTTTCCAGAATTTTCCTATGTGTTCTTCCCAAGCCATGCCCAACAAGCACATTTGATGACCTCTTACAATTTGAAGGAAAAAAAAAAAACAACTTTAAGTAAGGTCCCAACAATTATATTTGTGGCAGTTTGGTGTTTTACATTAGAAGTGGCTTCAGGCATAGACAAAGTAAAAATCCAGTTGTGTCTTACAAGACAGAAGTTGCCAATAATCAAGCTGGTCTCTGCTCAACCAACCCTGAATATATCTCCTGATGAATAACC
Organism: Mellivora capensis; assembly: GCA_004024625.1. Lineage (NCBI taxonomy): Eukaryota > Metazoa > Chordata > Mammalia > Carnivora > Mustelidae > Mellivora > Mellivora capensis. The sequence goes on along the minus strand of PISX010018112.1, from coordinate 5,622 downwards.
GACCAACAAGGCATTTCTCAAGTAGTTTCCAGATGTTGCTGACTGAGACATCCTTCTGCTACCATGACAAATAGGGCAGAATTAAGTGAATAGCAGGCATGTGACACAAAGGTAGCCATGCCCATCTTGGCAGGACCCTCTCATTCAGCTGCAGACCCCCAAGGCTGAAGAATCTGAATGAGCACAACTGAACAAAAGGTAAGCCCACTTCTGCTTGATGCAACACTAATCCTGCCCCAGCTGGGGCTCATTAGGTTTAAGGAATGGAACAGTCATATTTTCTGAAACACACAGTAAGAAGAAAAGCCTAATTAGAGAGCAAAGGGTAGAAGTTTAGCAGCCCTAATAAATATGATGTGCTGAATGCATTATCTATTTGGCAGAAAACAAATTATGGAGTAATCTGCAGTATTCAGATAGTCTAATTTATGGCAGCTCATTTAAAGAAACGTTTTAACCCAGCATTTTGAGATCATAAAGCACATTTTAACAAGTGCAAGCATGATTTTCTAGAATGTAGAGAAATTTCTAAGGGATGGAAATTTTCTGGAATATATTGAGACTATTTGAATAATGTTTTAAAGATTAATTAGTTCACAAATGCTATTCCAGCAACTTGATATTACCAAATGATGGGAAAAATATCCCTTCATATATTTTTTTCAGAAATGCATGGGAAATTATCCACTGGACAATTATTTTATGAGACCCATTTGGTCCTTAGTCATTGTTGCTTAAATGTCATGCAGTTGTCCTCTACTGTGCTCAGAAAACCAACCTCCAGCCCTCTAATTCCCTACCTGCCCCAACTCTCCCTACCATTTGGGCTTTGCCTCTAGTGGCCTACTTTCTGATACTCTACCAGGCTACTTCAGGTCTTGTGTGACTGGTTTCTTCTCATAGTTTATTTTCCATGTCTCTTCTGCAGAGATATCTTCTCTGACCACTCTCTTTCCAAGAGTATGAAGACACTCTCTTGTTCCCTTCTCTGATTTTCTTTGAAGCACTTATGACTACTGGAAATTAAGTCAAGAGTTTATTCATTCCTTGTCTCTTCATTTAGGATATCCATTCCACTGAGCAGTGACACTCTCTTGCTCATTCATCTTCAATCTCCACTGCCAAGAACAGGACCTGGAAGATGGTAGCTGTCCTCCATAATAATGGAAATTTGAAGTAGTGAAAAAAAATGGAGAGAAACTTAAGTAGATCTTGGCTCCAGACCTGTGAAAAATAATTTGATTTCACAAGATATATTTTAGAGATCAAATGTTCCTAATTTACATAGAAAAAAAGTATTTAATGGTGCCAATACTACAAGTAATATATTCTTTGTGTTATAATTTCAATGACTTCCCTGTCACTGGCTGACAAACATATTCTAAATACATATTGTCTTTTCCTTGTGAGTGGGAAAACTAAGGTCTAGGTTGGCCCCTATTTTTGTTCAAGCCAGGGCGCATGACAGACAAAACCAAAGTTAAAATTCAGTGATTTGATTTTGAGGCCCTGGATGTATCTTCCCACAATTTTCTTCTGGCTGATGATAGACAAAATAGATGATAAATGAAAAAACAGTCACACAATATTCCTGTGACTTTTTAATAAGAGTAATTAGTAAAATTGCCTTCAGTTATTGGTTTCTGAAAGTACTTGTTTTTCTTATGAACAAAGTGAACAATTTCTTGCCCTTTTGTAATAAATAGAATAAAAAAATTGAACCCCATCTTAACTTTTTTTGTTAACTTACACTATCAGAATGACTTCCAGTGACTGAAAGATCATCAACTGTTCACATTATAGTCACTGTGCAGTTCATTACTTATATGATTGCTATAAATTGAGACATTACACTAATGGAGTGCTTGACATGAAAACCACACTTCTCTAAGTTACATAAAATAGAATATTTCCCATCATTATATTTTGCCATCTTAGTAATCTCAGGGATGAGCCAAGTGATGAGCTGTGTCTCAAACAATTAAACCCAGCCCCCGGTGCTCCCTCTAAATGTGAACAAGTTGGTCATTTCAGACATCCCACAATATTTCAATCACAGAGGTGTCCAATGGTAAGCATTCCACAATAGTTATAGGAAGGCCTTGGAATATTTATCCCAAATTGTCTGTACATGACCAAGCCAACAGACCAAAATTAAGAGTTGGCATTTTTATTTCCTTCACAAGGGTCAATAAAAATCATTCCATGTTTAATAGTTCCAACCCCTCTGAAAGTTTATTGATCATTGCTCCCCTAAGGCAAGATGAGATACGGACCTTGGCTATTCAAGTCCAAAATATATATCCCCCTTTGCCTCCCACATTGGACCTGTTACTGGCAAATGCTTCTCAACTATAGATACTGCTACATGCTTCTAGTCAATGTCCATATCCCATCTTGCCTTAGGGAACATGTTTTTTTGGAGAAAGTCCAGATTTCGCTCATTTTAGCGCACCTCATAGTATGAGGCCATGACATGCAATTGATTTAACCATTTTCACTCCACGGAGCCTCTAACAAGTTAGCATAAATAGTCAACAACTGAGTAATCATTACCAATAGTAATAATTTAACATGTAAATTAATTATGCACATGTGAATGTAACTAATGGTGTCATTTACAACAGTGATTCTTAGACTCCATCATGTATTTCCTTAAACAGTATATCATATACTCTGGGATTTCATGAAGATGGTCTTGATTAACAGAATTTTTTATAAACAATGTAGAAAGAAAAAAATCTTAGCACTTAAGAAGGATACATATTGCGTGGAGCACTGGGTGTGGCACATAAACAATGAATCTTGAAACATTGAAAAAATAAGAAAAAATTAAATTTAAAAAATTTTGTTAACAATTGTATGTATATCCATGAATCTAAACAATTATGTATAGTTTTACAAAATGAGCCTACCTGATACATAATCAAATGGATTTCTACAACTTTATTGTCAATCAATACATGGCACCCTTGTATATAACATAACTTACTTACACATTCCCTTACTTCTGAACATTTAGATTATTTTCAAGTTTTCTGTTGGTTTGTAGGTTGCTCTCATAAGCAACGCTGTAAAAATATTCTGATAGCTTACCTGATAGCACATTCACAATTACTTACTTTGCATTTTTTAAATGAGATACAACACATATAATCAAATAATTTATTTGACCTAAAAGTGAAATTATAGGTGTTATCATATTATAACCATGATCTCTTCAGAGAGCAATAATTTTAGCTAATAATGATAACAGTAATAGTAGCAATTATTATTATTATTACTATTTTCATTTGTTGAGAACTTACTAACAATATGATGTTAAGCACCTTAAAAACAAAATCGAATTTAATACTGATGCAGCGTTCATGAAGTATTATTATCCTATCAATGAGTTATGATTAAAAATTTGCAAAATAGTCTGAAATCATCACAGTATCCAAGTAAACTGCTTTAGTATCATAATAATGTTTTCATCTATTCAGTTGTTGTATTTTATATATCATACAGAACCATTAAAAAAGACTTTAAATATGGGGAATTCCAGACATATACTGGTCTCCATTCTCTACCTTTTCTTCTATCCAAATCCTTTGCTACATAACATCATTGTAGCCTCCTTCTTTTTCCCATGTGACTTGATGAGGCCAATAGAAGGAGGCTAGCTTCAAGCCTAGGTCTCAAGAGGGCTTTGGGAGTTTTACTTGCTCTCTCGCACCTCTGTCAGAGCAGTAAAACCATGCCTGTCTATCCTGTTGAAGAATGAGAGATTTGTGAAACAAAGCTGAGTTACTTCAGTGTTCCAACCATGGCCATCCTACATCAGCTGACAGCTAGCCAACATCAGATATATGAATGAGCTGGGCCAAAAGAAACCATACCACTTAGACAAATCACAGCTGATTCCAGAAACATAAGCAATGCATATTTATTGCTATATGCAACTTAAGTTTATGGTTGTTTGTTATGAAGCATTATTTTAATAGCTAACTTATATACTCAAAGGAGATAATAACAGAACACATCCCCACATGTTATCAGCTTCGATATCAATCAACATGTGGCCTACCTTGTTTGACATGTACTCCTCATGTCCGTCAGGACTCTTCTGAATCTAACCTCAGACATGTACTTTCATTCATAATACTTTGGTCTGTATCTGAAAAAGATATCCTTTTAAAATATATATAACCAAAATACCATTATCACTTCAAAAATAACAATAAGTTGCTAATATAATCAAATGGGCAGAGAGAATTATGATTTACTTTTTGGTTCATCTCTCAAAAGTTAATTTTATAGTTGAAGTATTTGAATCAGGAGCCACAACCTTGATTTGCTTGCTATGTTTGTTTTAAATCTATAGGTATCCCTAAACTTTTTTCTTTGCCATTTTTATTTGTTAAAGAAACTAAGTCATGGGGCTCCTGGGTGGCTCAGTGGGTTAAACCTCTGCCTTCATCTCAGGTCATGATCCCAGAGTCCTGGGATGGAGCCCCGTGTCGGGCTCTCTGCTCAGCGAGGAGCCTGCTTCCCCCCCTCTCTCTCTGCCTGCCTCTCTGCCTACTTGTGATTTCTGTCTGTCAGATAAATAAATAAAATCTTTTTTAAAAAGAAGAAGAAGAAGAAGAGGAAGAAACTAGGTTGTTTTACCCTTTAAAATTCTCACCCTCTGGATTTTGCTGGTCACAGACCTATGGTGTTATTTATCATGTTCCTCTCTCCTTTTGTTTCTCATAAACTGTCACTTTGGTCTAAGGATTCAGCTAGGCACAAGTTTCATTTTTAAGCAGTAATACTTCTGAGTTGTTTATAAATTCATTTTGCATCATATGGGAAGCTCACCATGTTTGGTTCTCTCTTTATGTAGGTGTTGTCAGCCTACCCATCCAACAAAGACTCCCCGTTGTTGTTTCATTCAACAATTTTAGCAAATTTTAATGGTCTTTACCTAACCTGCGATTTCAAGTGTCAAGTGGTGGTATTTTAATTGTATTATTCCTTAAGTATTTATTACCTAAAATTTATAAAGAAGAATTCTCTTTCCATGATGATTTGAATACCCTAGGGTACAGACTACTTACAGTTCATTCTTCCCCTTTACTGACCAATTTTCAGAAAAGTAAAGTGGTTCCTGAAAATCCTCTGAATATGACTAATGAGCTTTAATGCTTCTGAGAATCATAATGAACTCAATGATGTTAGGCTATTTTGCGTATTTCAACCCACCAGGGTAATTACACAAGCATTTCTTAAAAGGAGAAAAATTTTATAAACATTATGCTTTATTTCCTTTGTATCACCACTTCTTGACTTAAGCCAAGCCTATTTTTAATATCATGAGCACATTTACTGACTCTATTCTATTTTTAGCTATAAAAGTATATTTGTTATATTCGCTTTAAAAAAACTACTGCTGTCAGTCAGTCTTCTAGATATTCACTGTGAGTAGAATTGTCTTCTCTCTTGAGGATAGATAATTTTTTAAAAATGATCTATTCAGAGAATTTGCCAATTGACTTAATATTTATCAAGTGCTGTACACTTCAGACACCATATCCATGGCATATCACACAAGAAAAGACTTTTTTCCTCTATTTAAGAATTTATTTGAGAAAAAAA
>PISX010018111.1:0-41533 GCA_004024625.1 Mellivora capensis | reverse complement strand
AAAACAATGCCCTTAAAGGCAAATATTTTTGAATACAAAAATACAAAATACATATATGAATATTTAAGGGATACATAAATATATAAATACTTCCATATATATCTGACATCAACATATAAATGATTTACATTCTTTTTAGAAATAATTATGCAAATTCCAAATGCCATTTTACTCTCTTAATAATGAAATGCAAAGTCAGAGATGGAACGTTTCTAGATTAAATATTCCCAGCTGATGAAATATTTCTGGCAAAGCCATGCCATCTGTATTGGAAATGCCCTATATGCAAGATTGTTAATTTGTAATTGTCTAAGATCTGTTCAAAGAAAATGTCAAAATTCCCATTATAGCATGTTTGCTTACCCACTGAAGAGCAGCAAGAGTTCTCATGCACACACACAAGAGTAGCAAGGCACACACTACCTCCTCATCCGGCTGCGTAGGAAGCAGGTAAATGCTTCCTGGGAGTATCAGGAAGAATGCCCAGAGACATAGTTTCTAGAAAGTGCCCATTGTCTTTTTAGCCTTTGTGGGCAACAAGTGACAGGGGATAGTGGAGCCTGAGAAGTTGTCAACTTTATGGACAGGAATAGGACTTGTCCACATATCACAGAGCTAAGAGGTTAGCTCTCCGAATATGATGGGGGAATGTATGCCACCAGTTATGCTGTGAATTCCTATACTGAGCAGTTTTAATAATGGTGGTGATGACAACAGACAGCAGAACCCTACGAGGCCCAAGCCATCAGTTTGTCCATTGGGCCTGGCCCCTCTGACTGACCTGTCTGATGTAGGTGGTCTCTGGCCACTTCAAACAAGCGCAGGTGCATGTTGGTGATGGGATTGAAGGAGCCACAGGCCAGGAGCACCACTGGGATTCGGCTCTTCATCTTCTCAGGCACATCCGCACCTGCAGCAGTGGCCACCCTGCCTTCATGGGGACAAAAACTGATGTTAGAGAGCTGGCACCAGACAACTGTCCAGATCAGCGTCCCTAAAGCATACAGAGGCTATTCTCATTTATAAGGTGACTGAGGGGGCAGTAATAATAGTAACAACATTTACGGAGGCTTTACCGTGGGCCAGGACCTGTGCTCAACACTATGTCACTTAGTGTTGTCACCCCCTTACCTCCCCAAATCCTTTCCACAATCCTGAGTGGTCACCTATCCAGCTCAGGGACCTTAGAAGCTACACAACTGGAATGCAGACAGCCTGATGCAGAGGCAATGTTCTTCTTATAAGCTCTATAACCTCCCTGGGCTCTGATGGGTTACCTTGAAATCAAAAGGAGGTATGTAAGACCCCCATATGTCATCTCTGATAGTCCAAGTGAAACTCACTATGTCCCACAGTAGACTGGTACTTTAAAACAAACAAACAAAAAAACTTATTTAAAAATACTTTCAGATTTGCAAGTAGAGTTGCAAAATTTGAGCCAAGAATTCCTATATATCCTTTACCCAGATTCCCCAAATGTTAACATCTTTCCACATTTGGTTTATCACTCATTCTCTCTCTCTCCACAGCACACACACACATTTTTACTTATAATTTTTTTTCAGGTGTTTAAGGGTAAGTTGTAGACACAATACTTCTTTATCCTTAAGTACTTCAGTATGTGTTTTCTAAGAACAAAGGCATTTTCTTATATAACTACAGAGCAATGATTAAAATCAGAAAATTAAGATTGTTACAGGATGAGTATCAATCTACAGATCTTTTCTGATTTTACCTATTGTCCTTTATCTAGGGCGGAAGCATTTTGAGGGTACCGTCCACCTTCCAGTCTCCACCACCTGGGGATTTCAGGGCCAGGGTTAGGTTAAAGGAAAGGAATAAAGAGCCTGGGCTCTAGGGCATGCTGGCAGACATGGCTCTCCTGCCTCTGAGATGCTCCCTCCTGGGGCGGTGAGCTCTACTGGAGTTAGGCTATGTGATGGGGAACAAATCACAGTCCCTCTCTGAGCTGCAGTTTCCTCATATGCAAGATGGGGATAATATGATATCCTCTTACAGGGTTGTTGTGAGGATAAATGAGCTATGTATGAGAAGTCTTACTTTTTATTAAAAGTAAGCATTTAATAAATTACTGTGGCTGTGGCAATGATCACGCCAATAATGAAAAGGGTGCTGCAGCTGCTGCCCATGAGGAGGAGAGAGGAGGTGGCTCCCAGTGAGCCTCACCCCCTAGTACTCACCTGCAGTCCCTCCCCTTCAGTGTGGGCTGGGCCTAATAACTTTCTTCTACTAAACAGAATACAGCAAACGAGTGGGATTTCGCTCCACAGAGGTTACAAAAAGTCTCTGGCTTCCCTTTTGCTTTCCTGTTTACTCACTCTGATGAAGCCGGCTGTCCTGCTGTGAGATACCTCATGGGGAGACCCCTGCGGCAAAGAACTGAAAGGGGACCTTTGGTGCCAACAGCCTGTGAGGAATGAAATCCTGCCCATAGCACATTAGTGAATGTGGAAGTAGGCCATTCTCCAATCAAGTCTTTAGATGAGACCAAAGGCCTGTGAACATTTTGACTGCAGCCTTGTTTTCACAAGACTCTAAACCAGAAGACCCACTTAAGTAATTGTATAGAAATATTCCCAACTCATAGAAACTATGAGATAATAAATGTGTATTATTTTAACCTGCTAAATTTTGGGTTAATTTGTAAAGCAGCAAGGGTAACTAATACAGTGACCTACAGGAAAAATGCATGGTGGTTCTGACTATAATTATGCAGTGGCAGGGGTAACATGAAGAGTTCTCGGTGATTGGAACCTGGAACTCTCTTTGTACCTAAGGAAACTATTGTAATCTGGCCTTCGTTGTCTGCTTCTCCAGATCCAATGCGGCTGCCTACTTTCAGACTTTTTGTCATGCAAGAAAAGACACCCTCTATCTGTTGAAGTCACTGAAGTTAGGATGCTGGGACTTCTAGTCAAATGCTGCAAATGCAGGGACTTATGTCCAACCACTGCCTGCCTCAAACTTCAGCAACAGGGCAATACTTGTCAGTGGTTTCTTTGTGAGCTCCTCATGGCTTCCTGCTTCAAGCTTTTGTACATGTTATTTCAGTTTCCTCTAACTGGAATACCCCCCAGCACGCCCCAATCTGTTAAGATTCAACTCAGGTGATCACATCATTTGTGACTTCAATCACTATTTTCTTGACTGCCTACTAGGTGCCTGTATCAGTTAGGGATGCATTTGGCTACAAGTCCCAGAAGCCTAAAACTTTAATGGCTTAAACACACAGAGGTTATTTGCTTCTTGCCTGACAAGAAGTCTTAGTAGGCAGCCGCCATTAGGTCACTGGCTCAACAAGGACCTGCAGTTCTCTCAGTTTTTCCCTCATGGTCACAAGATCGCTGCTTTGGCTACAGCCATCCTGCATGTGATCAAGGCAAGAAAGAGCAAAGAGCTATTCTGGTTGTAGCTCTTAATCAAAAATACAGCCTCTCCAGTGGGAAGCAGCAAGGAAAAGGAAACTGGAAATAGGATTAGCTAATGCACGGCATCTGCCATAGACTTGGGGATACAATGGCCATGGAGCTGGCTGCCGAGCTGGCTTTTCTGACAGCTAGCTGGGGTCGGCTGATTTATGACCTACCTTCCATAAATCATAGACCACATTCTTTTGGAAAAACCTGCCCTTGTGCCTTTCCCACCCACCAGACAATAAACCCACTAAGAACAGGAGTGGTGTTTCCTTCATCTCTGCTCACATCTTCAAGCACAGCACCTAGCCCCAAGGAGGGCTCAGTGAAGATCGCAAAGGGTGGTGGCTAGCTGTAGAGGGAAACTGGGTCCTGGCAGGGGGAAGGCCTAATGTACTTCCTAATGTAGAGAAGTTGTTATGGATGTATTCTGAGGTACAGCATGCAGGTAAAAAGAACTTCCAACCTAAGCGGGCTACAGCTTCTTCAATCTTCCTTGAAGGCAGCAGTAACACCCCCAACTGCGGCAGAAGAAAGCAGTCTGCAAGCTACTGCTGCTAGCTTCTTCCTGGGGAAGGTGGGTGGTTTAATGAGATATTATTTGCAGAGTGTGCTTAGCTATTCACAAAAGCAGCCTTGTGATGATTATATCTGGAGAGGCTGGCTGATGTACAAACTATTATGAAGCCTTTCAAAATTCTATTTCATTTTGACAAAATATAATTTTTTAGAGCTGCTAAAACATGTAAATCTCAGGAAACCTGGGGTTTTGATTGTTTTTTTTCAAAAGTTCCCAGAAACTATAAATTAGATCATTTGTTTGAATGGCAGCATCAACAGCAATGGAGTGTAATGTTGGGGAGAAGAATAAATGACATTTAATGTGTCTGTCTGTCTTTTCTTTCCTTGCCAGCAGTGCACCGAGCCACAATGCTCCAGAGTGACTGAGCCTGTTGGGGCCACGGATGGGGTGGGAAGAGGCATTGAGTGTGGGTTCCCAGGCTCAGGAACAAGGTCGGTACTCCTGCCTCACTTGTGTACTCTAACCTGCGTCAACTAAACCTGCTCCCTAGCCCAAACCCACTGAAACACAATGACAGCCTTAGAACGGACTCACTCCAGGGACCACCAGGAGAATAAACCAGGCTCAGATTTGCGTGCAGGTCTCCTCAGACACGAGGGCAGATGTAAGCCATAAAGTGAGTCACCTGCCCTGCCATCAAGTAGTATCTAGTGAGACGAAGAAAGGGCGGGACGATGTTGGCGATCGATGTTTCTCATCAAGAAGCATTTTTTTAAAAATTATTTTTGAGAGAGAGCAAGCACAAGTGGGGGGAGGGGCAGAAGGAGAGGCAGGCTCCCCCGCTGAGCAGGGAGCCCGATGTGGGGCTCGATCCCAGGACCCTGAGATCACAGACCTGAGCTGAAAGCAGACGCCTAACCCACTGAGCCACCCAGGCACCCTCATCAATAAGCAGAGTGAGCAGTAATTGCTGCTAAAGGACTTAGGCTAAGAAGGAGGCATGCATGACCTTCTTGGAATTTCTCATTAAAATGGAGAGACAAGGCGAACAGCTTCCACCTGGGGCCACAGACTCCTCTCCAGATATAGACCACCTCTGGCTTCACAGCCACCCAGACAGCATGTCACCCCACTCTTCGAAGGCAGCACACTGCTTCCCTTCTCCCCACTTCTGCAGATGCTGTTCTGGCTACCTTAAATACCTTTCTCCTCATCCCTGCCTTCACGCTGTTCTCCTCGGAGTGTTTACCCAACCCCCCACCCCCCCACCAGGCTACACATACCCAGGACCCGCTTTATCACTTTCTACTTCCAGCAGCCACAGAGCTGCCATTGCTTCGTCCCCATCATGCTCTCCCTCAAGCAGAAGGTGAACTCCTACGGGTGGCTTCTCATTCATATGGGTCCCCTCGCCTCCTGCACTGTGCCTAGCACACAAGTGCTCAGGAAATGTGAAGAACAAATGAGAGAATGAGGGATGGTCTCCAACTGAGCATCGTCCTTTGCAAGCGGCTATCTCACTTCTTCAGTTCTGTCCCAAACAGTCCTGGACTGGGCCTGCCACAGATATAAACTGACCTTTATGGCTTCCAAGAGGCACTTCAGACCCCAAGACCCCACTCTACTTCAGACTGAAATCCAACAAGACATTCCTGCCCTGGTGCACCATGGTCCATGGCAGGATCCCATCGGCCTGGATACGCCGACTTCCCGCCCACTGACACCAAGGGCATCCCTCTGCTCTGGAGAGTTGGAGGCTAGCAGCTGCTGCCCTGACAGGCACAGGCTCTGCAGATGTGGTTAAATTCAGGACCTTGATACGGGGAGGTTAGTCTGGATTACACAGATGGGCTCAGTTTTATCATGAGAGTCCTAGTGAAGGACTAGGAGGAAGGGGGGTCAGACACCGAAAGATACAAGGGTCCAAGTGACCATCAGGAGGTAAGAGGCTATGCTGCCGACTCTGACAGATGACGGGGAGGGGAACCAAGCAGTGCAAGTGGCCTCCAGGAGCTGGAATTGGCAAAAGGAAACAGATCCTCCCCTACAACCTTCAGAAGGAGCGCAACCCTGTGGACACCTTGGTTTCAGACTTCTGACTTCTAGAATGGTAACAAAATAAAACTTGTTTTCAACTAGTCATTCAGGGCAATCTGTTACAGCAGCCATAGGAAACATATACACTCCTCCATGTAGGCGCAGGCTCTCTACAGTGACCTCAAGCAGGGGCAGGGGAGGTGAAGGAACTGAACCAGTGACGAGCGTCCCAACAGGTGTGTTGGACCAGCGTGGCAGAGGCCCAGAAATCACCCAGGGTGGGTGACAGACTAAAAGCACACTGATGTGGCTGTGTGTGGGTGACTCAGGATCCAGGCTGCAGAGGGTATAAAGATCCCACAGCCCCTAGGGCGTCTCCAGAGACTTGATTTCATTCCACAGGGAATGAGGAACCTCAGAAGGATTTTGAAGGGGGGTGGGACTTAATCCTATATCTGTTTCAGGAACAGCTCTCAAGTGCTCCCAGGAGAGTACATGGAGAAGGCCCAAGGCAGCTCCTGCCCAGATCCCGCCACCTGGGGAAGGGCAGGCGCTTTCCCAGCTCACCGAGGGCAGCCTTTCCTGCTGCCTACATTTCACTTCAATCACCAGGTAATGTGATGCCAGCCAATGGCCCGCATGCACCAAATTCTAACTAAGTGTGCACCCTTCGGCCCATTTGTCACAGGCCGTTGCAGAGACACAGGAAGGAAAGGCGAGCCAGGAAGGTTAAGTGCCGTCACCGCAGATGTAATGTGCTAATGCTCATCGCTCGGGAGGCAGTCAATTTACCTTTCCCTGCGGTGAGCGCCTCTAACAGGACCTGGCCCTTCAGAAAGGGGCTGAAAACATCCCTGTTTATTATAGACATAAAGCGGATGGCTTCAGGCAGAATGGAAATGGATTCTACAAACATCTTTCATTACACAGACCTCTTGACCGGACTCCTCATCTTAAAGAAAACAAGAGATGCGGTTTGTATTTCTGGGGTTGACGAGCACATTTTTCAGGACCCAGGGAAATCATTTCCATCTGCACGAGTATGTCAACTTCTCCAGGGCAATCAACCTTCACGCGAACTCTGGGCACTTTTTCTTTTCAACTTTGCTGGATTCACCTGCTGTTGCTATGGGCACACAGTGCTGCTAGGAACAAAAGCTGAGCGAGCCTTCATTGTCAGTGTGAGGCTCCTCTGTCAGCCACCTCTCCGCAGAAACAAACATGCCAATTAAGCACTCGTCCTAATTACAAGACTCCCAGGAAAGCAGGCAGCCTGGCTCTACGGTTGGGAAAACTTTCAAAAGATGTGAAGGAGGCACAAGGAATGGAATGAGGTCTCTTGCAGCCCCACGTTCAGGAGTTGGGACGCATTTCGACTGGTGCAGGAAAGTGGAAGGGAGTCACAGCTACTGGGCTTGCGGAGTGAAAGGCAATGCGTTGTGTTTCAACTTTACACACATCAGGCTGATTCTTGAAACTTGCCTGGAAGGAAAGGGTCTGTGCTTGCGTTCTGGTTAAGAACCTCATCAACTTGTCTGAGCCTCAGTGAGCCCCAGGGAAGATGGAGATAAATCACATACCGCATAGGGCTATCATGGGACTTACCAGAGCTAACTCACCTACCACAATGCTTGGCCCATAGGGGGTTCTCCAGAAATATTAGCTCTGCTTTCCTTATGTTTTTATTTATTTATTAAGAATTTATTTATTTATTTGACAGAGAGAGAGCACAAGTAGGCAGAGAGGCAGGTAGAGAGAGAGGGGGAAGTAGGCTCCCTGCTGAGCAGAAAGCCCAATGAGGGACTCGATCCCAGGACCCTGAGATCATGACCTGAGCCGAAGGCAGAGGCTTAACCCACTGAGCCACCCAGGTGCCCCTCCTTTCATTATGTTTCAAGCAGAACTCACCATCCCCACCTCCACCTGCTTTTCCACTGTTTTTGCAGTCACCCATGATCAAAACCTGACAGCCTTAGGGCTGCCTCAGCATCCACCTGCCTGTTAGGCATCTCTTCCTGACCGGCCTGGCCGAGATGTGCCCACAGAAGGGTGCCCCCCAGGAAGGCCGCCCCCACACACCACTGCTCTAGTCTTCCATCCAGCTTCAACCCTAACAACTCAGCGCTAAGTGTCACTTGTCCCTGAAGCTAAGACTTGATTGTGAGAAACAGGTAGTGTAGTATCCTGCTGGTATAATAACACCTGATGCTGAATATGCTCCAGATCACAGCTGACTTGCCACCTTGGAACAAAGAAGGTAGAAGAGATGGGGAGACGATGAGAAGTGCCTGGCGTCTCCTGTGAGGGGTGCCAAGTAGCAGATAATTAAAATCACAACCTACCAGCAACTGTGCTAGTGCCTCAGAGGTACAGGGCTAAATAAAACCTGGCCCCCGTGCTCCAGAAGATTATAGTCCGGCAGGAAGAACAAACCACTAGGCCCCCAGGTGGGACAGAGTCTGCTGGGAACCTCCCACTACCCACTTCTGCCTTTCTCTTTAGTATCAGAGTCTCTGTCTTTTGCTGGCAGGTTACTATATTCCCCAGTCTCGGCGACAGGGAAAGGCTGTCCATGTGCCGAAGGTCCGGCCAAAGATCTATGAACAGAAGTGCTGCGTGATACTTACAGAACCTTCTTGAAATGGGAAAGGCCTGCCCTTCTCTTCTGCACTCCTGCTGACTACAATGTGATGGCTGGAATATGGCAGCCATACTGGACCAACTCCCAGTCTGACAGAGATTAAGCCAAGAGAAAGCCAGGACCTTAATAACCCTGGAGTGGCCATACCAGCCCCAGACTGCCTACCTTCAGGCTTCTTTTTCCTGGGGGAGAAATAATCTTGTAAGTTACCATTATTTCCTATTTTTCCATTATATGCGGTGAAACCCAGTTCTAACTGATACACTGATACTTAATGAATGTTTACTGAACTAGTGTATAAAGGAATGAAAAAGTGTGTAAACTTTGAGAAGTCTCTACTGCCCCAGTTAAACCTGTTTTATATGCAGAAACTGAAATGAATATTGTTTGAAAGGGAAAATATACCTAAGGAAAAAATCTATCATAACTTAATTTTTTATATGAATTTTTCATGGGAGGGAAAAAAATCCTTACTCAGGACTCTAGAAGGCTGAAATGTGTAGCAGTGAATCTGCTTTTCTATAGATCACAAAAACCAGACTCCGTCCTATCTCCTTCCCCCCAAAACAGATTCATTATGGTGTGCTGTTGCACTCTGCTTTGAGTGGGCATTTGCCATATGGCTTGGCAGTTTAATGGTTTTCTGATACTTGACAAAAATGAAGCACAATCATTTTGCAAGAAGTCTGCGTTCCTAGATGGGTCTTTTCCAAATAACAGCTGTGCCTCAAAATTGAGTTACTCAAATTGCAATTTGTGGACACAATACTCAAACATTTACAAGTGAGCAAAAGCTCAAATCACTTGGGCTATTTCCAGGCTTCGGAGTTTATGAAGTTTTTAGCAGTGTTATGAGTGTGCAGCTGTCAACAAACTCAAGCCAAAGTCTCCAAACCACCAGCCCCGGCAGGCAGTAGAGATGGCCTACTTAGCAGCAGGATGCGTGCCGCCGGCCACAAACCCTCAGGAGTGAAAGAAACAAGGGTAGGAAGCTTCACGCTAAAGCCCGCAGACCAAATCCCTCTGCCTTTCTCTCTACTCCCTACCATGCTGTACGGATGATAGCAAATCTACAGCTCGAGCCCTGGCCTTGCTTATGGGGCCCTACAGGTCCAGGGATGACCACCTGGTACTGGCTTGATAACCAGCCACATAAACACGGATTCAAAGCCGAGTAGCAAGACTTCGGAACTGAGTGATCTTGAGTTTATCAGTCAGGAGAGTCCAGATGAGGTACAATAACAATCCCCAAATCTCAGGAGCTTAAAACAATAAAGGTCTGTTTTATGCTCCTATTACATGCGCATTCCACGCTGGTTGAGGCTCTGTTCTGTACCATCTTTTCCCTCAATCCAGGACTCCAGCCGATGAGCAGTCACTACCTGGAATACAGTGTCTGTAGCAGAGGGAAACAAAATGGGTTCCAGAAGGACTGCTGCCAGCAACTGTACCATATGGTTGGCTCACACTGGCACGTGTCACTTCCAACAACCCCACCCAACTTCACCAAGTTAGAAAATATAATCGACTCTAGCTCTCCACCTTCAGGACACAGAAATATTTGGTGAATAGCCTTGTGCCTACTACCGTCAACCAACCACTCGAGCCTCAGTGACCTATCTGGAGAATGGAGATAATGACACCTCCTCAGATTGTTCTAAAGGTTCATCAGAATTGACCCATGCAGAGTACTCAAAACAGTGCCTGGCCCACAGGAGGTTCTCCAGAAATACCAGCTCCTTTCCTTGCCTTCAAAACAGAAATCATTTCCCACTCCTTCTTTGGGCTGCCCAAAGCCCTTGTCTGCAAAAAGTTCCACCCTTTTTCTAATCACTTTCAATCAAAACATGCCCGTTAGCTAGGACATCTCTTCATCCTTCATCATGTCCTCCCAATACAATGAACCTCCAAGTACGGCCAATATTCCATGAGGTCTTCACTTTCCATCACTACTGAGACCCACCCTACTATTGGATTTCATTATCTTCTTGTATAAGTTAGGATTTTTAAAAATCGCAGATGAGAGAAACAAGCTCTGGTCATCCTAGTTCCCCTCCATGGCCACCAAAGGCAAAGCAGTAAAGGAGCATGGAATCATGGGAAGGCCACCAGGCCATCACACAGAGTAAAGGATGAGCTGAACATGAGGTCTCAGGGTGGACAAGGGACAGGGCAGGGCCACGGTATCAGCCTGGAGAGAGTCCCATGGTACAGACATGGTCAGTGGGACTCACATCAATGTACAATGTTGTTCCTAGAGAGGAGCTGTTGATGTGGGCTGGACAGACTCTAAGCCACCCCCTTGATAGTTTCCACACGTGGTGAGAGAAACTCTGGAATCCTTCCCCCCCCACCACTTCCTCCCCAATCCAATCTTTTCTCGATATGCTAAATGGAATAATAGTCCTTAAGTTCAGGTTAAGTCACTGAAACTACTTTGACAAACTACTGAGGGTCTGCCATGCACCAAGCACTGTATACAACCCAGGACTTCATGCCAAGCCAGTGATGAATCTTCAGCAATTTGTTCTCCATTGGCATTTAGCTGCTCAGCCATGTCCTTCATGTGGCATGAGACCTTTGGAGATTTTAGTACCACTCCACCTCTAATTGTTTTCTGACCTATTCCCTACATGTGCTCCCTGTCCTTCCCACGCTCAGACCACCTGCTGTTCTCTGCTGGGTCTTACGAGTGTTCCCACTCCTTGGGCTTCTGTTTATGCCACTTCCTAGAGCTAGGTGGTCTCTTTCATGCCAGCTCTCCCACACAGTTTCCCCCAGCAGCCTCTAGAAGTCACTGTTCCATCCTCTGACCTCTTAAAGGTGATACTCTGTATTAATGAGTCTCTGCTCTTTTCTTGGCTAACAGATTATAAATCCCTGAGGGCAGGGATCCCATGGGGTCTAATGCAGAGTGGAGTACAAATAAGTAATATTCACCTTATTCCCTGGAGACAAGGTAAAAGTGAAAAGTAGATCCAAATGAGAGCCAAAGAGCACTGGTCACTCCCTGGCATGGTCTAGGCTGAAGCACCTCCATTCTTGCTTCTAATATCCAACACTTGCTGGCTTTTCCTGTTTGTTTTACCTGATGGAAATTTCTGTCTCCCTATCTGGGGCATCAGCTCCCTTCTGGACTTGAATTTTGCTCTCACCCCATATTGTGTCTGCTGCCTTGGCTGGGCTACACCCAGGATCCTCACTTGCACCTTAGAGCCATCACTTGATTCCTCTCTCCATTCCCTGCCTCTGCCCAATACAGGGCACATGTCCAGGGCCCTGCTCCAGTCCAGCAGCAGGCAATGAACCACAGTGAGTGTTGGGAAAAGCAGTCCCACACCCTCTACAGATTCCCTGTATGGCAGAAAAACACAGAGTTGTCCATAACGGTGGCAGGGGATCACAACAGAGTGATCAGTTGAACAAAACTGTGCTCAGAGAACAAAACTGGCAGCCATCTGGGCTCTTCTCTCTCCCTTGCCTCGGCAGCCTGTCAGTTCCACCTCTGCAGTATCTTTGTTAGCCATCCGTCTCTCAAACTCCGCAGTCCCTGCCTTGGATTGGGGCTCATTATTTCTCAGTTGGACCTGAGTGAACCCTTACCTGTCCCCAGTGTCACCCCCTAGGCCCATCTCTGCTAGCTGCCCAAGGGATCTTTTGGCATGCACATATGGTTTCCTGCTTCCCCCATCACCCAACTGCATTGTGGGTAATGACACTCCTCAGTGTGGCATCCATGCGCCTTACAGTCTGGCCATGCCTGTTTTGTCAGCCTCCTCACTTCCTCCCAAGCCCCTCCCCGGGGCTGCTCCATCTAACCGCTTTCCATCCTGTCCTAAGTCCCCTTCAGTGCAATTTTAAGACCAGCCCTGAAATCAAATACAAAAATTCTAACAAGACAACTTTGTTTAGCTTGCTTGTTCATTCACTAAAAAAGAAAATAAGCTGCCATTACCATCAAGTTCATCAGGGCAACAGGAGCGGACAGAAAGATCCCAAAATGCCTAGAAAGGTGGGAAGCTGGCCAGGCTCTCCAGGAAGGCGGAAGAGACCAGTGGAGGCCCAGTGAGCCACAGCAGAGGACAAAGGCAGGAGTCTTGCTGCTCAAAGATAGGTGTTCACTTGGGAATTTCACCCGGCACAACACAACCAAGTCCAGAGCAATCCTTTCCCATTTCACATGACAGAACTTCCTCCAGAAATTATAAGCCAAGCAGCTCATCTTCCCTTCTTTATTGGGCTATAAGCAGAACTGCTATAGTCATGAGCAGGTAACTGCAAATCTGGGCAGTGATCTATGAAATCAGAATAGACCTGGGTTTGGAGATGTGATTAATTAAAAATTTTAACCAACTTCATCCCACGTATATTTAATGTTATGCATAAGTGCTTTTGTGCTGGCTGAAAATCAGTACCAAAGAGTGGGCATTCATAGAAACACCTGCAGTCCCTGTGATTCCTAAACAGACAAACCTTCTTTTGTTTCTTCTCTTGGTTCCTGCTTCAGAATCCACTAGCAGGACTGGCAGGTCATTCCCTGCCTTACTGGAGCCCAAGCATTTCTCCACATACGCAAGAGTATGTGCGCTCCGACCGTGAAGGGCATGGGGTAATTCTTCTGGCCTTGAACTGAGGCTGCCTGTGCTTGCAACTGAGGGACCTCTGGAATGGAAAAGGCTTGGCATTTATAAGCTCTGCAACCTTCACAAGCCCTTCAGTGTCCTAGAAAATGAGGATAACCCAAGCTCATCCATGGAGGCCCTGAAGATGACCTGAAGAGACACATTAGGACTTCATCTCCTACACTGCATTCAGAGGAGGGGGAAACTTCCATCACAGAATTAGGGAATGGGATTCGTATGTAAAGACACCAATATCCGTGATAGACTCTACCTGTTCCTGCAAGAACAGGTCAGATGAAGCCACTATTTGTCTGAGCACATCCACCCCTGCACTGTACAGAACCAGGGATTTCAGGCCGACTCAGGCCTGGGCTGGAGCAGCTGAAGCAGCCCACCAGGTCACACACAACACTCCAGTGGACCTGCAGCAGGATCCCTCCCACAAAGGACTTGTTGATTTACTTTACTATGTATGAATTTAAAAACCAGCAAAGAGGTTAATCCGCTTCTATGATTTCTGAAAAAGTAAAGTATTTATCTGGTACACACTTTGGCTGATGTTTCTTTTTCTAGACTCCTGTGATCCACAGTGATCCATGAGTGTCCATACCACAACATGGGGCTGGAGCAGAGGCTGCCCAGAAGTGCAAGCAAGGAGGGTCCTGGCCTGGGGAACAGGCAGGTCCCTGGGCCTCAAGGTCAATGGGCAGAGCTAGAATCCAGGGAGGTCAGAAGAACTAAAGAGCACTACGTGCCCAGAGGTGGAGGTGAAGCCAGATGCAGAAGTTTGTAGGTATCAACTCTAAAATTAAGACAGTGAGGCTTCATCCCCCAGGCCTCTAGCTCATGTGAATTCTCTTACATGTGCGGGCCTCACTAAATCAATAAAATAATAATTTAAGTGTAAAACAAAATATAGCCAAAATGAAATGATTTAAGCTCACTGTCTTCCATGAGCAGATGTTCCAGGGGGAGTGTGATGTGGCAGAGAATCTGCTGGCCCTTCCTGCAGCACCGCAACGCCCTTTTCTCCTTGCTAAGAAACCTGATTTGGGGGGCACCTGAGTGGTTCAGTAACCCCAAGTCTTGGACTCTCAACTGGGGGGCTCCGTACTCAGCGGGGAGTCTGGTTCTCTCCCTCCTTTTCCTCCTGCCATTCCCAATCACGTGCACTCTCTCCAAAATAAATAAATCTTAAACACCACAACAAAACCTGATTTTGTTCAGCTTCAGGGTCAAGGGGCACAGATCCAGACAGAAACCACAGCACCACAGCCACCATGGCGGGCCATTTCCTCCACCCGTGATTGGTCAGGAGCACGTGACCCAGTCCTGACCAATGAGATCAGGAGGAAGCGCCCCGAGGCCCACGGGAAAGATTAGAAAATTCAAGAACAGCCTGTTCTTCGTTGGAGCCTTCCCACCCGGGACGCTGCGGTGCAGGGTGGTGACGCTCCCGGCTGCCACCGCCCTCCTGTGACTGCAAAGGGAAGGCCTGGGGAACTGCGGCAGTGAAGGGCAACCCAGAGATTTGGTCTCATTAAGCCGCTGCAGTAACCTAGTACAGCTTCTCCCTAGACTTTATTCCGTGAGCTGCTAAGATACCTTTATTGCCACCGCTCCTGCTGGCCATTTTTTCAACTGCCTGTGTCCTCCCAGTCCAAACGGAGACATCTCAGGCGGCTTCAGTTCTTGCCTCCACCTCACAGTGTGTGCACATAGTGAGAGACCCGTGTGTAAAGACGGCTACTTCTATATCACATGGCCCTGCAGTCAAGGCAGCTCCCTCCCCGGGCAGCAGTTGACCCGAGACTGCATCTGGGTCAGAAGGCATCCTGCTCTCCGAGGCCTCGGGAGGGACGGTATGTTGAACTCCCAACGTGGAGCTGTACTGGGAATCTTCCGGGACATGAACAAATGTGATTTTTGGTAGACACTGTGACCTCAGAACCTAACCTCAAGGAAGCTGCCTCCTGGGCCTCTTCGCAGACCCCTCTCAACTGCACTCATTGTCCTCACAGGGACCGACTACAGAGAACTTTCTGAGTGCAGCTCTGTATCCCGTGGGACTTTTATACTGTCAATGGCTCCTTGGGGGCTACTGCCTTTGGTGGAGCTCCCACCCTTCTCTCCACAGGTAGGGACACCTGTACTCTTCCAGCTTCAGTGTTGGCTGCTTGCCTAAGGTGCCTGTTGTCCAACACAGCCTGGTGACCCGAGGAAGTCTGAACACACCCACAATGCCATCTCAGTTTTGTTCCTGCTGGTCTCCCTGCCTAGAATGCTCTCTCTTCCCATTTCTACTTATTAAACATTGTTCCCCCAGCCCTCAGCATACATTAGGCCAACCATAGAAGGTCTCCTTCTCATGATAATGATAAAAAACAACCCAATTAAAAACATGCAAAAGACTTGGATTTCTCCAAAGATACACAAATGATCAATCAACACATGAAAAGATGCTCAACATCACTAATCACTAGAGATACGCAAATCAAAACTACCACGGGACACCACCTCAGATAAATTATGATACTATTATCCAAAAAAGAAAGAGGAAAAAAAAAAGAAGTATTGGCAAGGATGTGGAGAAATTGGAACTTTTGTGCACTGTTGGTGGGAATGCAAACTGGTACAGCCACTGTGGAAAATAGTATGGAGTTTCCTCTAAAGATTAAAAATAGAACTACCCTATGATCCAGCAATTCCACTTCTGGGTATATACCCAAGAGAACTGAAACCAGCCACATGAACAGATGCTTGTACATCCATGTTCATAACAGCCTTATTCACAGAAGCCAAAAGGTGTAAGCAAACCATGTGTCCACAGACAGATGAACAGATAAACATAATGTCTATATATATTATATAACATTTTATATTATATGTGTATATACATATATAATTACACATACAATGGAATATAATTCAGTCTTCAAAAGGAAAAATATCTGACACATGTTACAACATAAGGACATTATGTTCCATGAAATAAGTCAGCCACAAAAAGATAACTACCACCTAGAACAGACAAATTCATAGAGACAGTAAAGTGGTGGTTGCCAGGGGCTAGAGGGAAGAGGGAGTAGAGTGTTGTGTAGTGGGTAGAGTTTCAGTTCTGCAGCCATGAAAGAGTTTTGGAGATGGTTGCACAACAGTGTGAATATACTTAACGTTACTGAACTATATACTTAAAAGTTGTTAAGATGGTAAATTCTTTGTTGTATGTACTTTACCACAGCTACAAGTTTAAAATAAAAGGTCGCCTTTGATAAGCCTCATCCAGGCTCTGATTGTATTTCATTGTTCATCAATCTGCCTTGATTTCTTGTTTTCTGTTCTTTCAGGATTGTTTTGAGACCTACCTAGTTGCCTAAACCAGAAGAATCACAGAGTAAAGGGCCAGAGCCCTGACTGAACTGCTCCTAAAGTCTATAGTTCCTAGGGCATTTCAATTACATTAACCAATAAAGTCCCTTTTTGACATTAAGCTAGTTTGAGCTTGTGTTCTGTGACTTGTAACCAAAATCAACTGAACTGAGACTACACTTGATTTGAAATATCAGAACTCTAAGAATTAAAAAAAAAAAAAAAAGACATTGAAGATTTCTAGGGAATAAACAAAAGAAAGTACATAGACAAAAAGCTGAAAGTATGACTGGCATTTAACCCCTCATTTGCAACATTAGATGCAACAGACAATTAGCAATGCCTGCATCCTTCTAAGAAAAGAGGACTTTCAATATGGAATTCTCTATTTGGCTAGATAATTAAGTATGGAGATAGAAGAAATACATTTTTATATATGAATAGACTCAAAGTTTACCTCCCAGGTACTCTTTCAAGTAGTTCTTTGAGGGTGTGTCCAGCAAAACAAGAAAGGAAACCCAACAAAGTACAAGATAGGAATCCAACCTATGAGGATGGTGAAGCTAGGATGAGCTGTACAGGCTGGAGAGGAATGAGCAGGACAGCAAAGTGTGGGGTTCTAAGAAAAAAGAAAGACAGAAAAGGCTGGAGAGGCTGGGTCAAATGGGGTTATGGTGAAAGCATTTCTCTAAACTATAGTAAAAAAAAAAGAAAGAAAAGAAAAGAAAAAAAATTGAAGTAAAACAAAAAAGTGACATAACATGGTCCAAAAATAATGTAAATTAAAATGTGACATAATTTTAAGCTCTTTATGGAATATGAGAAAATACATTTGACCCTCATATTAGGAGCTCTGTGATTGGTCCAGGGCTACTTGACCCTGGAGTGAGCATTTACGTGGTCATAATGATTTAAATCCTATTTAATGATGTTCAACTTTTAAAGTCTAATCAGTGAAAAGGCACAGAAGGCTTAACTGTGACTACAGAATAGAAAGATAATGTTAAACCCCTGGCAATGTAAGAATACAGCTAGCTACCAATGGGAAGTGGTGGGGAACGAAAGAGGGGATGAAGAGGGACAGGCACCGATGTTTTCCTCTTGCCACATGGGGAATCTAGGCACTGATTACTTTACCAAGAAGAAACACAGAATTGATTCTGAGCATCAGATAAGGGGGAAATAGCATTTTAATCAAGCCAGGGCATAAACTTCTCTCCTTGAAAAGCTAGGAAGGTAGGCAGGTCAGGGATAGTGCAGCAGCTCTGATGTCATCAACATCCCAGAATCCTTTTAGATTTCTCTATCATTTTTTGAACATGCCTTCCATCTATCCTCAAGATTGTCTCATGATCACCTGATGGCTGCTGCAGCTCCAGCCATCATATCTGTGTCCAAGAAAGAAGAGAGAAGAGCAAAAGATGCCTACCTGCTAAGTCAGCCCCTTCATAAAAAACTCTCCTAACGCATGACCTAGCAACTTCCGCTTATATTTACTGGCCAGAACCCAGTGACATAACTATCCCTATCCAAAGGATAAAACTGATGAAATCCTAAACTGAGAAGTATAGTTTTTTAGATGGTGCACTGATGTTCTCAACAAAGCTGGGTTTGTTTGTAAAGAAAGGAGGAATGGATATTGGATAAGCAATTTAGCATCTGTGTGACTCAAGAGATAGAAAGTATATGTGTGTGTGTATATATATACATACATACATACGTATGTATGTATATATATACACACACACATATATATATACACACATGTATATATATATATATATACACACACACATATGTATGTATATATATATTTTTCCCAAAGATTTTATTTACTTGAGAGCATGCACACCCAAAAGGGGGGATGGGCAGAATGGGGGAGGAAAAGAGACCAAGGAGAATCCCTGCTGAGTGCAGAGCCCACTTGAGCTGAATCTCAGGACCCTAAGATCATGACCTGAGCCAAAACCAAGAGTGGGATGCTTAACTGACTGAGCCACCCAGGTACACTGAAAGAATATTTTTTAGAGTAAAAGTAAAAAGGTAACCAACAAAAGAATAAAAAATAATAGAACCATCAAGAATGAGAGGAAGGGTGCAGAGTATAAATGAGTTAAGTCAATCTTTCATAATGGGACTCAATGGCTATCTTTCTTGGATACAGTTTAGAGTTGTGCATTTAACCCATAAAATAATTTTTAAAAAGGGGGGGCTACCTTTGGGAGGTATGTAAGGAGGCAGGGGTGGAGCTGTAACTTTTTATTAAAAGCCCTTCTGAATTAGTTGAATTTTTAAAAAGCCATGTGCACTTGTTATTTTGATTACAAAGGTTAACAGGGTTTAGTCTGTTCTTTTGGGAAACAGAGCATCACTATCTTTCCTTTACCTTTGGCAACCTGGGTCAGTGGTGGGCATCTTGGTATCTTTTAAGCGTCCCTCAATGACTTAATAACAAAAATTAGTCATATTCAGGGCTCTCTTTATTTCACTTCTTTCAATTGATTTGTTATTTTTAAAATTCTAACCAAGATTCTTTTTTTTTTTTAAGATTTTATTTATTTATTTGAGAATGGGAGAGAGAATGAGCAGGGGTGGGGAAGGGCAGAGGGAGAGGGAGAAGCAGATCACTGCTGAGCAGGAAGCCTGATGTGGGGCTTGATCCCAGGAACCTGAGATCATGACCATAGCTGAAGGCAGTTGCTCAACCGAGTGAGCCACCCAGGCACCCCTCAAGACTTTTTATGAGCAGCTGGACTGGACTAGCAGACACATCACCGTTTCTGGTGGGGAAGGTCCATGGATGCCCCATTCTTTGTCTGAACCTGGGGCCACTCCCATCTGCTTGCAAGCAGACCTCTGTGCAGGGACGTGTATGCTCTACCTGCCCGGTCTGCACTCTCAAATCTCTGTCCCAATGTCTCTGTAATTTATTAACAGGTGGTGGCCAAAGGGAGTTCTGCTGAAATAGGCAGTAGTTTGGGCCATTTTGGACAAAATCCTAGAATGCACACGATAATGCTGAGCAATGCAGTTTAATTTATGAGCATGCAGGTCTGCTGTGAAATTGGGAAATGGAAGTATGAGACATTAGCATTCACATGCAAGGGCAGGGCCAAGTCCAAAACTGTAATATGCCTTTCCCAGGGAAGACTGGAGAGTTTGAAAGAGCAGCCACACGGTCAGTTAAATGTGTGCTCACGAACCTCATCTGTGTATTTTAATGCCACCAACCACCTGAGAGGAATGTGTTTCTCCAGGCCCTATGCCTTTCATATTGCCCAACACACTCCACTGCCTTTAACAATAGTTGAATACTCATATATGCACCTCTTCTGGGCAGATTTAAAAGATGAATTTCATGGTCTGGATATGGTTTGATCTGCAGGGTCAGGGGGAAGGTAGAACAGATGGCTTCTCAACTTCTTCTAGCTAGGGCATACAAACTATTAGGCAGCGAAATATTTCCAAGTTAAAATAGGAAGACAGGCACGTTCGTAATTTAATTCATAGCAGCTGTATATGCGGTTCATGTCATGTATTCTCCAGTTAAAGGAGCTCATCAGTCAGAGGTTTCATCTGACCTTGACCTTCTAGCCCATTTTTCAATGCACAGAATAAAAGAACATCTACCTCCGTTTTTCTTATGCATGAAAATATACCCTCCGAAAGAGTCCAGAGGAAACATCAAGTGTGCTCCAGCAGTTAAAGTATGTTGAAAAACAGGCTGGAAATCTCACTGCAACAGGCTGAATAAAGTCCCCCAGAGATACCAACTCCTAATCCCTGGTTCCTGCAGATGTGACCTTATTTGGCAAAGGGCCCCGGCAGATGTGATCATGTTAGGGATCTTGCAATGGGGAGATCATCCTGGATCTCCTAGAGAGTCCCAAATGCAATCCCCTGGAGCCTTCTGAGGGAGGGAAAGGGAGATCTGACAGTAGCCCTAGAAAATTAATACACCCCAAAGGGGCCATAGGGGAGAGTTTCAGTTTTGCTAAAAACCGTCCCAAACAGTCTATGGTTCTTTTAATGGTATTTAGCAGAACTTAACTCCCTGTCTCCAGCATGTGGGGCAGTCAGGTCCACAGAGCATGGGTGAAGAACACCGGTGGCCTTGTGCCTGGGTCCCTGGGGACAGCTCTGGGCAACACCCCTTCCTGAAGCAGGGTGCTAAGTACTGGAAGAAAACACGTCTCGTTCTTAAAGCAAAAACATGACTAGGTGAGTGTGAAGGGGGTACCAAGGATTTAGGAGACTTCCAATAAATTAACCTTACAGCTCACACAGGGCTGCGTTGCTATCTGTACGTGTCAGGGGAGCACATCTTTAAACAAATGCAGTGTAATTATTAATAAACACGGCCAGATGCCTGCAAGCATATGTTACAAGGCTGTCCTCTGAGGGCTGGTCTGTAACAGTGAAAAATTAGAGACCTGAATGTCTACCAACAGGGGAATGGTTAAGTCTCCAATGATACCACACAGCTATTAAAGAGTCCCATAATTCCACTCGTACTGACATCAGAGGTTATGAATGAGTAAGTGTTGCGTGAGAAGAAAGGGCACATTCCAGATGGGATGACAGTGCTCTCATCTTGGTTACACAAAGCTATCTTTGCGGCCGTAATATACAGAAATACTACAGAATAAGAACGCCTCTGTATGTGTGTCTATCCACTGGATGGGGGCCCTACAAACAGGAAGTTACCATCTCTGAGAAAGGGAAGGCTGGCTGCAGGGATGGCCTGCAAGAGGAATGGCCAGACTGGGACTCCTTTACATGAATAAGCTTTACCCCTAGGTGCGTACTCACTCCCTTTGTAGTTCTAAGAAAGCGAAGATTTGGACATTCAGTAAAGATGCACTCTGAGAGCCTTGTCAAGTCTGGTGTCAGGTAAACAGCGGAGGCCCTCAGGAACTATGTGCTCCAGGAGCATTGTGCTGCAGGTGGTCTTCAGAGATTGGCTGGGGCTTCTGGGGGCTGCCTGGAAGCTGGTGAGTACTGCAGGGCTGGAGGCAAAAACGGTGGCTTTTATACCAAGCTCCCTACTGGGGCTGCCATGTTCTTATTGAAAGAAAGAAAGAGGGGTGCCTGGGTGGCTTAGGGGGTTAAGGCCTCTGCCTTCAGCTTGGGCCATGGTCTCGGGGTCCTGGGATTGAACCCTGCATCGGGCCAGCATCGGGCCCACATCAAGCTCTCTGCTCAGTGGGGAGTCTGCTTCCCCCTCTCTCTCTGCCTGCCTCTCTGCCTACTTGTGATCTGTCAAATAAATAAAATATTAAAAAAAAAAAAAAAAGAGGGGTCTGGGTGGCTCAGTAGGTTAAAGCCTCTGCCTTTGGCTTAGGTCATGATCCCGGGGTCCTGGGATGGAGCCCCGAATCGGGCTCTCTGCTCAGCGGGGAGCCTGCTTCCTCCTCTCTCTCTGCCTGCCTCTCTGCCTGCTTGTGATCTCTGTCTGTCAAATAAATAAATAAATAAATAAATAAATCTTAAAAAATAAATAAATAAAATCTTAAAGAAAGAAGGAAAGAAAGAAAGGCGCAGTAAGTAGACCAAAGACCCAGGAAAGTGTGTCTTTTGTCTCTTCCACAGGAAAGGGGCCAAGCCACTGTTCACCAACTCAGTGGTTTACACCAAGGCCAAGGGAAATCTGTCTTTTGAACACTTTCTCTGAGAAATTCTGCATGAAGACGTTTCTAAAGGTTTTCCTGCCTCCTGGAAGGGTGGTTTTCTCACCAGATGAGCACACGGTCCCTCTGCTTATTATTGAGCAGAGCTCTTTGTGTGGGTGAGCCACCCAGCACTACGGGAGGCCCTATGCCTTGAAAACAGGACCCTCTTAGCCTCCCTCCATCAAAGTACACCCTAGCCACGTTCCATCATATACGAAGACTGAGCTCTTGGACCTAGAGAGTCTCCTGGTTACCTGTCTCCTGGAAACGCTGTTTTAAATTAATGTACAATTATGCTGATCAACTGTGCACCAAAAAGGCATTACTACAACTAAGGGAAATGTGCACGGACCTCACACCAGGGGTACTGAAGAAATGAATGGGAGTGTGTCCCAGAACCCCAAAGCAAAAACGAAGGTTCCCTAACAAGAAATGACAAGTACTATTCTCTTTCGGATAAAAGCAGGGCTGTGGGAGACTTCTATCTCAAACACATGCTATAGGAGCACAGGGCCTTGAAAATGACAAGTCTCTATAAACACTTGCTAAGTGACGGTTCTTAGTGAAATTACTGCTTTTGGTGGAATGAAAGGAACCAGTCCTCCTTCTCCCCCTCATAATACAAAGTGTTTATTTTTCAAGATAGGTTTCTCCAAGATTTGCTGCAAATCTTTAAAAGTCATGACATTTTATGGCTCCTTATTACAAATTTCAAGAAAGACTTTCATCTCCTGCATTTTAGAGAAATTGTCACAAAAGCAACAACTGGAAGCTGGATTTTTTTTCCTTAAGCAGAGGGAGTGCTCTATCTAGATGGCTGAGGCTTAATCAAAATATTGAATGTTGCTGGTTTTGTGCATCCATTTGCAGAATGTTCACACCTGGTCAACCACCCCCCATTAATAATTGAGGATGCAGAAGACCTGAGAGGTGAAACTGCTTATTCAAGGTTGCACAGGAAGCTAACAGAGCTAGAACTGGAGTTTGGGTTGAGACTTGTTTCACACTGTGACACCGCCTTATAAACCAAGCCCTTCGATTATGGAGATTTTTAAGTTATATCCCAGAAATGCCTCTTGACATATAAGCTGCATCGCTAGGCCTAATGAGACCAGCACTGTAGGACAAATGCAGGGGATGCAGAAGATAATAAATTCCAAGAAATAAGGCTGGAAGGGACCTGGAGCTATTCTCTTACTCCTGTTTCCTTTCCTTGAGGCAGAAGTCACAGACATCATTCCAGGGGAGAAGTACCTTATTTCTAAAAGCCTTTAGGGAAGATTTCTTAACTTCAGCTTACAAAAAGGAATATCTGATTTCCTCTCAACACCAGGATTCAAGAAGTAACCACAGAAAACCACTACACAGTTTTTTACATAAAAAAACATAGACCATTCCTCACCCCAATACCTCAAAAGTGATTATTTAAAATCACTTTCCAGGGGCACCTGGGTGGCTCAGTCAGTTAAGTGTCTCTTGGTTTTGGCTCAGGTCATGATCTCAGGGCTTAAGACTCTCCCTCTCCCTCTGCTCCTCCTCCCTGCTCTCTTTCTAAAATAAAATCTTTTTTAAAAAATTAAAAATAAAAATAAAATCGCCTTCCAATTTAGTCCTACTTGAACATTTTTACTATGAAAGGAAAACATTTTGGAAAATAAGAAGGGCTTGGACATGTCACGAAACCCTCCCTAAGATCTTTGTAAGAATTCGAAAGAACATCAGAAACTCACTCGGGTCTGGTTGTGTGATTAACTTCGACATATAGAGAGGCCTGCAGAGCACAGAACATTTGTGACATGAAAGCCTGAGTCAGAACCCATGTAACAGCTCCCACTGCAGCACTGGCACCTCTAAAAGTTTGGTTAAAAGTGCCCCCCTTTTCTGCAAAGCAGTTTTACAGCAAGCCTCAGATCAAGAAAGTACGTTTCTGAGTAATGTGAAGGCGAAAAAAATAAAAACAAAATATATTGTAAACCCCACCAAGGATTCTGCATATATTCCTGCCAAACGATCTAAAAGCCAGAGGTTATTCTAAGAGGAGGAAGCCTGCCTAACATCTATGATATTCAGAGAGGGAAAGCTAATAACAGGTGATTCATCTGAAGGTGACCCTGCTGACCTACGGCCAATGGCTTGGGACTGCTTTCGGAAGGGCGATGATGGCATTCTGGGCGCCAGAGAATCAAAGGATGAGCCTCCCAGGCAGCTGCTGGAAGTAAGGTGGCCCAAGTCCGTGGCCTGGGGAAGGCTGTCTATGTGGGGAGCTGGCAGGTCTGAGGACAGTGAAACCAGAGTCCTGGCCTCTAAGTCTCAGGCTCTGGGCCAGGGCACAAAATAGCCTTCCTTAATTTCACCCTACCCCTGGCCCAGCCACACCATTCCACTAATGTCTGTTAAAGCTTCTCACAAGCCATGCCTCAGAGCCCCTGTCACAGGCATTTCTCCTCTACTGTCCCAAAGTTTCTCTGCATGCTCCCAGCCCTGACCCTCCCCTGGCATTCAGGGAATCCCCCATCCACTGGCTGACAGTCTGGGGGCCCATATCCTCCACTCCTCACAGAACTGTAGTGTATCTGGAGCCCAGTCGTGGATCTGTGTCCAGCCCTCACATTCCACCCAGCTCCAGGTCAGAGGGAGAAAAGTTGAGGTCCTCAGCTAGGGGCCCAAAACCCCAGGCTAGAGGCAATGCTGGGAGGAACCGTGCCCTGTGGGCTCTAACCCAGCTGGCCAGGGCCTGGCCCAGATGCGGGCCACGGGACATTCAGCAGGATCTCAGCCCAGAAGCAGCCCATGGCTGCTGCAAGAGCCACATGAGCCAACAGCTATAACCCAGTGGGGTATGGGTACCTGCAGAATGCGAGGGGGACCAGACATGAGGCTAAATGGCTCTAGATGCAGGAGCCTAGGAAGCATGTGAGGAGGACAGTATCATTACTAACCATTGATGGGGACATGGCAGCTAGCTGCTTGACACGTATTTCAATTCAATGTCATTATTCCCCTCTGCAGATGAGCAGTGAGACTGGGGCTGGAAAAGTGAACTAATTCATTCAAGATTACAGAGCAAGGAGGGGCCAGGTGGAATCTGCCCTCGCACCATAGGCTCTCGAGCTGTCTCTCTTGGGTGTGCGCAAAGTGACAACAGCGCTTCTCATTTCTGCAAGGGACTGGGAGCATATGCTTGAGGGGATGGGCCAGCTCGGATTCTCAGGTCCCTGAGAGGATAGTGTTTAAGTGGAACCACAAAATTCTCAAAACTAAATGAAATTCACTTGAATTTTGAAAGCAAAAGTGAACAGATGCCCAGCTGCCTCTTTTCCTAGGAGAGGGATGGAGATCCAATAAATGGCCAGCCCCTCCCACCCCTGAGAGAGGCTGGGAATCACTGTGGAACCAAACGCAGCCCTTCCTGTCCAAGCCCTGGCCAAGCGCACACAGAAGTCTGCAGGCAAAGCAATGAAAGAGAAACCTGAGCTTGATGAGCTTAACCAGTGAGACGCACAGTCACTCAGGAGAGGATAAAAAAGAATTCCAAGCACAAAATGAGATTCGTGATAAACTGTTTCCCCTATTTTAATGAAACCATGGAGATGTTAAAGGAATGCATGTTTACAGGGGGAAGAAATGTCCCACATGCCAATGGAAGGAATCACTGCTTCATAAATGTCACCTTATTAGTGTTTCTCTATCATTTTCTATGTCTATTCCATTTTATAAAAATACTTACGCATGGATTAAGAGGTTCCTAAGATGTGATTGTGTAAATTAAATGAGACTTAGGGATGGTTTTTAAAAAAAAAGTCATTGCAAAAAACCTCATACCTTCCACTGAGTCATGGAATAATGCAAAAGGTAAGTGATATTGTTAAAAACCTCATAATAATAAAAAAAAACTTGTTTAATTCAAAAATAATAGAAAACCATAAAATGCTCAGAAACTATAAAATGTTCACTGGAGTTGAAGCCATTATTTTCTGAGCAATCAAACAGATCGTTTATTAGGGGCTCTCTGGTTCCCGTTTTCCTCAATCAGAATCCTGCGTGTGATAAAGAAAGGCTGCATCTGAGACCCCCAAACCCTTTCCCCTTCTGTGTCTGCACCCCCGAGAGAGTCCTCTTTTCATTCTGACCTCTCCCCCCATTTTCTTCCTTGCCTCCACTTCCTAGGGTGAGTTTCTGGCCTGCATGTGGGGCCTGGCACCTCGGGGCCCCATGTACCACCTCCGGAAACTCAGCCTGCCACGATGGCCCATCTCTCCATAACAGGGGCTCCTCACCCCGTTATCAACCCCGTCTAAGGCAGCATCAGGTGGAAGCACCTCCCGGATGGGCTCTTCCTCCTCTCTGTCTGAGACCCACGTGCACAATTGTTCTTAGCGTTCCTGGTCTTCAACCCAGCACACAGAAGGTGCTTAATAAATGTTTGCTGAATATATTATGCAGGCATCTGGCCAGGAGCCACTCGCTTCCTTCCCTTCTGTGAAGCTCTTCTCTCCGCCTGGAATGTTCCCATCCCCTCAGTTTATCCATATCACCTTCTCCAATTTTCCATAAATGAACAGCACCACCATCCAGTCAGTCATGTGGTAGTGATTCTGGCCCCCTTTAAAGAAAGGGAGCTGACAGGCGCATCGTGGGCTCAGTTGGTTAAGTATCTGCCTACAGCTCAGGTCATGATCTCAGGGTCCTGGGATCAAGTCCCCAAGTAGGCTCCCTGCTCAGTGGGGAGTCTGCTTCTCCCTCTCTCTCCCCCTCCCCACTGCTCATGCTCTCTCTCTAATAAATAAAATCTTAAAAAAAAAAAAAAAGGAAAGAGAGCCCTTCAATTCATGCATCATTGAATCCTATACACGCCACTTCCTCACTCTTTCTCTGACCTCCCTTCTCCATCCCTCTATAACCCAGGACCCTAGCCTTCCCCTCAATCCATGGGGCCACCTCCTCACAGGGGGGTCCTGCTCCTCACTCCTTGTCCAGCCTGTCCTGAATGCATTCCGGAACTTGTCCTTCCCCTGCTCCCCTCTGTCGCCGGGCTGGCCCAAGCTGCCAATAAGGCAGAGAGGTGGCCCCATAAGCCTCAGCCCCTGGCAGTCAGCCCCCAGCCCCAGCCCAGCAGTCACTTGGCACCCAGCTGCCACAGAAGCCCTCTTCCCCAGCCCTGGCTGGCTGGCAGTGCAGAAACCGATGCTCAGAGCAGCGAGTCGATCAAAAAATGTCTAAGCGAGGTTTAATTTTAAATTAAAGCTATACAAGTAGCTGATCTGATGCAGGGCCTAGGCCTTGCTTTTGGAGCAGGGATTGCAGCTTTCACAAACCCCACCGGGCAGGTGGGGAAGGGCAGCTGAAGAGGCACAAGAAGGACTCAAGGATGGACCCAGTCCTGAGTTTCTGATTCTGACTGCCCTGCCTCTGCCTCCACCAATCAGACAGCCCAGTTCTTTCCTCACACCCCGTGGAACAGGGCTGGGGGAGTGGGGAAATGGGAGGGAGCCACTCTCACCTTTCCAAGTCTCTTCAAAACATCCATTCCTCAAAAAACCCTACTCTTGCCTTGTACACTCACAATCCATCAGTTTATGTAGTATTTAATGTTTAATAAAGTCATGTGTACTTACGAAGCACAATGGGCAGGGACACATTTGGGAAGAAACACTGCTCACTGGGTCATGGAGCATGCCCAGCCCAGGCTTGCAGCACTGGGGCAACTGTGCTTCCCTGTGCTCACCTGCCCACCTGCCTGGCACCCCTACTGGATTACCAACCCCAGGCCCAGAGAGCCCGGCTCGGCTCGCTGCGTTAACAACCCGTCTGGCACAGGACCGGAGCATAACCTGGCCTTGGGAAACGCTGGCCAAATGGAGAAGGGAGCCCATTCACAGAGCAGCCCTTCCTCAGCTCCAGAGACTCCGCTAGCAAATCCAGGCAGCCGGATATCTCTCCTCCCTACCTGGACTCACTCAGCACCCATCAGAGTCAAGCAATGTGTCCTAACTCAGACCCAGGCGCAGGGAACCATGGGTACTTTTCAACCCAGCCACACGGTTCTCAGGTCAGGGAGAAGGAGACAAGCCAAGAGATCTGGCAGCGGCAGGTGGGACTGTCATCTCTCTCCCTAGCCGCCACCCCCCCCCCCCCCCCCCCCCCCCCCCCCCCCCCCCCCCCCCCCCCCCCCCGCCTCCCAGCTTAGGTTCCTCTCCTCTCTTGTCCCTGGCTCCTAGGAGCTGGCAGAACCCGAAGCCAGCAATGGCTATGGAACATCCCCACTGTGCTTGAGTGGCTTACAGGTGAGACCCTTAGGGCAGGAACCACACCTCCCCGTCCTTCCCCAGAGCTTGGGGCACGAGAGGTACCTGATTCACTTAAGAGCAAGCCTTCAGCAAGTTAACCTGCAGATAAAAATTAAGTCAACTTCAAACCAGGGCTAATTTCAACATAAACTCCACTCCTACTGACCCAGGAGTCTGGAAGTGACTCAGAATAAGCGTGGTGATGAGAAACCCAGCGACTGGCAGACGTGCCCACTCACTGGGCTGAGAGCTGAACCCTGGCTTACAGAGCGAGGGGATAAATGGACATAAACTTGCTTCCTGGGCTCACAGACATTTCATTAGAGACTGACCTCGTTTTCATGCTGAAAGCATTTGTGTGGCCTTCAATCCTTGCAGTTTCATCACAGAAATAAGATGCAAAGCATTGAACACACAGCTGTCCTGTGGTCCAGAGGCACGCAGGATATAAGACACAAGTGAAACCATGGTGTTCTCGCAGGCTAGTTTTGCTTTTGACCTGAAATCTGGGCAGGCCGACCTTATGATCCGCCCCTTAGCTCATCCCCAAAAGAGCATGGGCAGAAAGGGTCCAGACATCCCAGAGGGCTGTGGAATGTATTACGGGATTTATTTTATCCATAACTATGTGATAACTGTGCTTTTTAAAGACAAACTTGAAAACTGTTCCAAACTTCACTACCATTAATAATAATCCCTTCATTCCGTAAACAACAGTCCATACCTGCTATGTGTCAGACAGTATGCCAGGAACCAGGTAGACAGCCGGAGAAGCTAACCTCTGCCTAGAGGGCTCACCTGTCTTTGGTAAGGGGGCAGACGGGCTGACCAATGTTCCCAACCTCATGTGGTTAAGAACTGGCATAAACACAGAGGGAGCCTGTGTGCACAGAGAAGCACCTCCAGTCCAGCCAGGAAGGATGCAAAAGGAGCACAAAAGGGTGCGGGGGGCGGGGGGGGGGGGCAGCGGGGGGAGCAACAGGGGCTTTGGGTTTTGAAGGATGAACAGGGGTTAGGCAGGTAAATGAGCTGGGAAGAGGTACAAACATCTGCAAGGCCTGAGGCTGTGGGAGGCCATGGGGAGTGTGTGGGCTGCAAGAGGGTCAACAGAGTAGCTAAGGTGGGGTTTGAGGAGGTGGGTAGGACAAGGTTCTCCACCGCCAGGTTACCAAGGGCCTCGTATTCTCCGCTGACGAGATCAAATTTGATCCTGGGGTGCCTGGGTGGCTCAGTGGGCTAAGCCTTTGCCTTCGGCTCAGGTCATTACCTCAGGGTCCTAGGATGGAGCCCCACATTGGGCTTTCTGCTCAGCCGGGAGCCTGCTTCCCTCTTTCTCTCTGCCTGCCTCTCTGCCTACTTGGGATCTCTGTCTGTCAAATAAATAAATAAAATCTTAAAAAAAGCAAACAAACTTGATCTTGATGGTGGTGACTGGGGAGCCCCTAAAGGATTTTACACAGGGGTGGGATCAATGCCCAAGCGATCCCCTGAGGGATCAAACAGCTGAGCAGCGCCCAGGGGATGGCTTTCTTTATTCATGGCTCTTGAGACAACAGAACTTGAAAGCCTCATTAGCAGGCAGGTCTCCCACGAACAACTAAGCCTCTTTCCCTTCCAGAATGCCCTCTCTGAGGCCGCAGCTACTTTCAACTGCATTTTAATTTCAAGAAGTGATAAACATATGCTCATGTTTCCATTTACAAGTTTTTGATTATCAGCCTGGCATTGTAGCTGCAAATTACCCATTTTCTATCATAATTATTTTTACTTCTCTCGATGAAGAAGGAAAAGAAGCACTTTGAAATGACGGAAGTGCCTGAGCCACAGAAGGAGGGAAGAATTAAGCACTGCTGCAGCTTTTGCCAACGGCAATGTAATAGCAAGAGTTTGACAAATGAAATGCAAGCCTTGTGGGCTGTGTCGGACTAGGCCTTCTGGAGAAGTACATTTGCTCACCACGAACGGTTTACCTAAAACAGGGCCCAGCCTGCAGCAAACCAGGGGAGAAGCCGTCCAGGGCTGAACTGCAGCTGTGAGGGCTCTGGGCAATGACTTCATGAAGACGGGATGCTTTAGGTGACAGACACATCCCCTGCACTCTTAGGTACTAACACTTGCTCTTCCTGCTTCCAGGAGGAATTGTTTAAAGATGGGGTTGTCCTTAGTCAGACACATTCCAGTAACTATGGTCATACTATGGTTGGAATTCACCAGGATGCAGCCACACTCACTGGCATCTCTGGCCCTTCTCCTAAACCAGACACGGCACAGAGCCATGTCTGGCTGTCTTTCTGTCCTGGCTGGGGCTGGGGCGGGGGAAGTGAGGATGAGCCTTGGCAATGGATGGGAGGCAATGAATTCAGGTCACTAACTGAAGTGAAGAGGATGCTAGCATGGAGTTGCATGCCTACTGGCAGCTTAATGTCCCATTTAATTGGCATCTAACATTAATTGACAGAGTAGCATGTAAATGAGAACGCGACCGTGGCTTTGTAGCTTTGAACGTGCTGCTGGTGACTTTGTTTTAAAAGCACAGCTTGGACAAGCTAAACAGTTTTAATATTGGGATGACTTGCTCATCAAGAAACCGTGTCCATCATCCAAATTCCTAACATCTTCCATGAGCAACTGTGTGCTCAGTCGTGGGGACGAGGGTATGGACAGTGCCTGCTCTCAAGGCACTCACAATAGTGGGGCGTCAGGCATGGGGGGGGGACTAAGCAGATATGTTCAGAATGCTATTTGTGGTCAAAGCAAAAACTCTTAGCATTGTAGCTGTGGAAGTTCTAAATGTTGCTCTCTGTTCACATTTTAAACCCTCATGAATGAAAATAATAAATCACTATCACAGCAAATCAATAACAACAGTAACAGTGAAAAGAGTTAGATGTTACCGTAGCAGGCCCTTTTTATGCACTAGGCACTTTGCATCTACTAAGTCCTATTTTGGCAGCACATTCACTGTGCCTGTTACTACACTGTCTTTTGCGTTATCTTTAATCTTTGTAAACACTGTTGGGAGAAGTGTTATCATTTTGTTTGTTTCTGACCGGGACACTGAAGCTTGGGGCTTGTTGTTCAGGGCTTGGCCTGAGATGTGGGCGCTGGGACACACAGAACAAGGATCAGGTCCTGTCTGATCACAAAGACCAGGTCATTTACTCCCCACTGCCTCTGAAGTAGCAGAAACCTAGGGGGGCTCCGACTGCCCTTCCATGCCAGCCCCAGGCTCTTTGGTATTCAAGATGGGCTTGTTCACTTTTGCAGGAAACAATAGATGTAATCAGCATATTAACCAGCCTTTAGACATCAATCATGAATTCTTCCCTCCAGAGTAAATTGCTCTCCTTCTTTCTGTGTCTCTCAAGATCCCTGCTTGAGCCGGGAGAGGTAAGAGCAGATTAATGTGCAGGTGCTCTTCCCTCCAAGCCAAAGGCAAGGGGCTTCCCCTCCAAGCTGAGGGCGGGGGCAGGGGCGCAATCACAGGGCGTGCATGTGCGCAGTGGGGAGTGTGCGGTGGCTGTGAGGGCAGGGGGTGTTGTAGGGGTGCCACACAGGTGCATGTGCTATAGAGGGTGTTGTGGGGGCTTCTGTCGTGGGGGCCTGCCATGGGGATGAGGGGTCTTTGGTGAGTCTTGGGGAGGGGTGCTGTGGATGTGGGGGAGAGGCTGTACTGCATGGTGGGTAAATTATGTTGTGGGGGGATATTTCAGGGGGGTTATGCTGTAGGGGTATATGGTGGGATGGGCCACTAGAGTCTGCTGTGGGCCTCTACTGTGAGGGTGTAATCTGGGGAGAATGTTGTAGAGCCATGTCCTGGGTGCACTGTGGTGTATGGTGGGGGTGTGCTGAGGGTAGGGGGAACCTCGCAGATCCCTGGTCAGTGGAGCATCCTGGAGAGCCCACTCCTAGGCCCCAAAAGGTTGCCCTTGCCACTGCACCTGCCTGATCTCCATGATGGTAAGCTCATGCCCCAGCACCCCACTTTCCCCCCAGCCACATCTGGGCTCAGGATATCCAGTGAGACCCTGGGGCAGCATGTTCAGCAATGCTGGTGACTGGGGGAGCCAGGGAAGTCCCCTCTCTTCCTCCCTCACTCGTACTAACCTTTCTGTGGTAGGGACTGGGCCAGGCGGTGTTTGCAGATCACATGGCACATAGCCACTGCATGGCCCCTCCCAGGGCTAGGGCAATACTAGGGCAATGCTCCTAGGGACCCTCCAGGCCATAGCACAGGTGAAGGAAGTGCCCTCTTCCTTCTCCTCTTACAGCCAGCCTGGCACAAGGGAGCTATACTCCCTTCCCAGCTCAGCGGCATCTCTTAAGGACTCCATCCTTCCCTCTTGGCTCACCCCCTCATCCTGCAGCCTGTCTGTCTTCTGCAGGAGCCTCCTTGGCAAGACCGGAGTGGCAATGGCTGGAGAGCTCAGGCATGCGGGTGGATGCCTATTTGTTCTTTTGAAGGTCTATGTCCATTTCCCCCCAGTCTTTAATATGAAAGATTTTCCAACATACTGCAAAAGTGAGAGAATTTTAAATGAACACCTGGATACCCCCCACCTAGATTCCACCATGAATGTTTTATTACGCCTGCTCGGTCACATATCTACCCCTCTACCCATTCATCAATCCACCGTATTTTTTTTTTTTTTTTTGATGCCTTTCAAAGTAAGACGCAGACAGCAGCTCCCTTCTCCCTAAACACTTCGGCATGCATATCATTAGCTGGAGTTCATTATTTGCTTGGTGTTCTTTTTGCTTTTTGAGCATATAATCCAACGCACACATCTGGAGGGTAAACATTCAATAAGTTTTGACAAAAGCATGCACCCACGTAACTTCAAGCCTTATGAAGACACACAACATCCTATCACAATAGAAAGCCCTCCTCACCTGTCCCTTCCCACTCAATCTCCCCGTCGCTCTTCCCCCAAACAACCCCAATTCTGAATTTTTCCACCACAGATTAGTTCTGCTTGTTTTCGGACTCTAAATATAAATGGAATCATACAGTGTCTAGTCTCATTGGGCTTTGGCTCAGCCTAATGTCCGAGATTCACCCCGGTTGCCATATCCCACAGCAGTTTTGTTCCTTTTTCTTGCTGAGTAGTAATCCATTCTTGGACTATACCAGGGTTTATGTATTTTCCTACTGATTGATTCTTTTCTTAAAGGTAAAGTGATCACCTCATTGAGGTTCCTGTGTCGTGAAGTCCCTCACACTTGTATTCTGACCTTTTTCTGTCACGGCCAGAAGATCAGGTGTGCTCAGGGGTAGCCCATGCCTGACCCATGAGAGAGGATGAAGGACAGAAATAATATATTCCATCACTTTTGTGAAAAATGTAAAACTGTAAAAAGTACAGTTCTAGAACAGAGACTCCCAGAGTGTGATGGGATGTAAGAGGGGTGCAGGCAAGAACTTGATAACATGTTTACCAGTGTGTTCCTCATCTGGCCTGTGAAACTAGTTTTCCTATGTGCAGGGGATATAGAGTTTGCTTCTTACTTTTTTAAATAAAGATTTATTTATTTATTTTAGAGAGAGAGAGAGGGAGAGGGAGGAAGAGACTATACAAGCAGGGGGAGTGGCAGAGGGAGAGAGAGAGAATCCTCAAGCAGACTTCCAGCAGCATGTGGAGCCTGATCCCAGGACCTTGAGATCATGACCTGAGTGGAAACCGAGAGCTGGGGTCTCAACTGACTGAGCCACCCAGGCACCCCTAAAGTTTGCTTTTTAAATGAATGTACTATCATGACAAAGCTTCATTTAAAGCAATATTACATATACAGGGAGTTACTATATGAAAAAAACCATGGCCCACATACGCAGATGCCTGAAGTAGGGGAACAGTCCCAAGAACAGTGTAGTCAATCCTGGCTGCACATCTCCTGAGAGTTTTAAAAACACGCAAACTGGGGTCCCACCTCCAGCGTCTTCCATCTAATTGGCCAAGCTGTATCCAGGCACTGTTAAGTTTAAAAAGGTCTGCAGACAACATGCATGTGCAGCTGGTATGGAAAAGAATTGTTTGGAAAGCAGTAGGTCTCCAAGTATGGTCTCTGGGCTGGCAACAGCAACATCACCGGAGCACCCAGACCTACTGAGTCAGAAACTGGGACTGGGGCCCAGCAGTCTGGGGCCTCACAAGCCCTCCTGGTGGGTATGATACAGCTCAAGTTTTCAAACCACAGCTCAATGGGCAGGGGGGACAAGCCCTAAAAGCAGCCCTCACCTGTGTCCCGAGAGCAACGTCTGTGCCATCATGGCACTAAATCCAGCCAAGGTTTGCCGGCTCTGCCTGATGTAGCCCCCAGGAAGCCCTTCTCCTCCCCAGGACAGACTCAGTGCACGGGGTGGGAATGGAGGGGAGGCCGGGTGTGAGCAGCTGTTGACCAATTACCAAGTGATGACATCCTAGGATCCACTGTATCTTAACCTCAATTAATCCACAAGCCAGTTAATCAGCCCCCAGAAAATCCAGTGTTGACTATAATTTTATTTTCACCATGATTTTTGATTATCACTGACCTCCTTCCACTCCATTACCCTTGTTAATTGAGAATTGACTATGCAGTTAAAATGAATGTTTCCTCCACTAACCGAGCTATACTGGATTCATCTCTAAGTCCCTCGAAGCTCAAAAAATGCGATGAGTCCACAGATGTATTGATCTGATACAATTCATTTCACCAAGAATTTATGAAATTGCCACTCAGAGGTCACCTGTTAAGTGTTCATATGTCCAAAGGCTTACAGAAAAGAAATCGAGCTTTTGTTGAAGAGTAACGTTGTTAGAGAGCCAGACCAGAACTTGGCCAAGATTGGCCAAGGGGTTAGCAGTGAGGTCTGTATTAAAAGATGCCTGACACAGTTCTACAGATTTGGCAAAATCCTTGGAAATACAGAGAAGATAAGGTGAGAACAGACACTCCAGGGGCTGTTCCTCTTCACCGGCTGACTATTTCGATAAGGAAAAAAATAAAAAGAAAGAGGAGGCTAACAGGAGATCTGGGAGCCTGATTATCTCTTCTAACGCTAAGTCTGAAAAATGAACTTTCGTGTAAAACCCAAAAGATTACAGAATTTGCCCAAGAAAATGTGCTAGGGAATCGGCAGCGACAATGGAATTCCTATTAAGCAGTATGTACCAGGAGGAGATGTTTGGCGAAACACCACAGTCCCTTTCTGTATGATAACACAGTGAAGGAATAATGCCACTTTGAAGGAAAAATCATCCTGCCTTCGGAAGGCCAGTCGCACACAGCACGGAGTCCTTCAGTGATGGTGCATTAAAGAAGACTCGGCCTGCTGTCTTAGTTCCTTGACTGGGGACTGACTATAAATAGCTCCACAAAAGCAACTGCACAACTGGGAGGCAGAACCAGGTCCCACCACAGTACTTCCTCTCCAAGCAGGCTCCTCCTCCGATGACTGTCCCCAGTAGGCCCCGTCACGCCCCTCCACCTCTGCCCCCCAGCTTGTCCCTACCACAGTGGTCATCCATCTGTGGGTCTCCAGAGTACAGAGCTGTGTCTCATTTAGCTGAAGACTGAGTACATCCTAAGGGCTCTGTGAATGATTTTTATTAAAAGCCCAACTTTTTATACAAAATTACCACATACTGAGAAGTAGAGGAAACAGCATAATGAACTGCCTCACAGAGGTCCCCAAATGGTCCTTAACACATTTCCATGTTTACTTCATTTTTTTTCCCTGGAAGCATATTAAAGTACATTATAGAAACCATGACATTTCACCCCTAAATACTTCAAAACTAAAAGATACTTTCTAAAAATAGAAGAGTTTCTTATTTATCCATAATACCATGATCACTCCTGACAAAATTAATAATTAACAAAAATTGTCAATATCATCTAACACCAGTCCGAATGTCAATGTATGCCTTCTGAGGAAAAGAAAAGATGGATGTGGTCGCGGTGATCCTGAGGGACAGAGTGGAGGTGAAGCCCCCACAGAGCCCAGGAAGCAAATGCACGCCACCCCTGTTCCACTCAAGGGCTCCACCACTCCAGGAGCTGCAGGAGGGCATGGAAGGCATTCCCTCGAGTGGGGCCTCCTTCCAGAGACCCTGGGGACCTTGTTTCCATGGGTCTCCTCATCCAAACGCAGCACTCCCATGCTCTGTCCAGTCAGCCTGCGGGTGGGCTGTCTCTCTTCTCCCACTCAGTGACCAATTCTGCCCAGGAGGCTGGATCTGGAATCCACAGAACCTAGCCAGTAGTCCCAGCTCTGTCACTGACAAGCTCTTTGACCTTGAGCAAGTGGCCTAAGCGTACTTTGGGAAATAAGACCTGCCTCAGAGGGCTGCCATGAAGACGGAATGAGACGGCTGTCAGGCTGTCAGAGTGCTCCTAGCACACGGCCTGGGCTGTAACAAGCTCACCCAAGTTCAGCTCCGATGTTGTGGCAGTAATTATCTTTAAGGCCACGGGGAAGCCAAAAAGGCATTAGGGTGATGGAGTGTCTGGCCAAGAGAGACCCCCATCCTGCCAGTTCTCTGAGGCAGGGCGCCACCTAACGGAAGAGGTCGTAGGCTCAGCCCTTTCCTAGCTCCTGCTCCCTCAACATAGGAGGGTGCTGCCAGATGACATGCAGACGAACTGCTGGTGGGAGCCTGTGGACAATCAGAGCTGAAGGGTCTCTGTCAGGGGGCCTCTGGTCACCTACCTGGGTCATCTGGGGTCTCATACTGACCTCCTAATGGCCCTGAACTTTCCCTCAGAGGCACCAACCTTGGTTCTTCAAAGATACCTTCCGTCAGCTACTCCCCTTTTCTCTCTGTATTGATGACCACCACTGCCCAGACCCACCAGCCCACCAGCACCATCAACATGACTGGGTTTTTTTGTTTGTTTGTTTTTCTTTTTAAGACTTTATTTATTCATTTGACAGAGAGAGACACAGCAAGAGAGGGAATGTAAGCAGGGGGAGAGGGAGAAGCAGGCTCCCTCCTCAGGGAGCCCGATGCGGGACTTGATCGCAGGACCCTGGGATCATGACCTGAGCCGAAAGCAGACGCTTAACCACCGAGCCACCCAAGCACCTCTCAATATGACTGTTTATCAAGCTATGTTCCGGGAGCTTTGTTGGGAAATTTTCAAACATTATCTTCCTGACCCCATGCTGCCATTTTTGGAGGCAGGCGTGACGATCTGACTTTCTGTCGCTGGTATAACAAACTACCCCACACTTAGTGGCTTAACACAACACACACTATATCATTTTACAGTTCCAGAGGTCAGAAGTCCAAAAGGGGCCTCGTTAATTAAAACCAAGGTGTCAGCAGGGCCACACTTCTTTCTGGAGCTCCAGGGGAGAATTTACTTCTTACCTTTTCCAGCTGTCAGAGGCTGTCACATGTTCCTCATGTCATTCCCCTTTCCCTCCTCCAAGCCAGGCATGGCTGGCCGAGTCCTTCTCACACTGCATCAGTCTAACTCACTCTCCTGTCTTCCACTTTTTTTTTTTTTTTAAGATTTTATTTATGTGAGAGTGAGAGAGAGAGAGAGATCATGAGCAGGGGGCGGGGAGGTTAGAGGGAGAAGCAGACTCCTTGCTAAGCAGGGAGCCCAGTGCAGGTCCCAGGACCCTGGGTTCATAACCTGAGCTGAAGCCAGATGCTCAACTGACTGAGCTACCCAGGGATCCTGCCTTCTGCTTTCATGTATAAGAATGTTTGCGACTACATCAACCCTATGTGGATAATCCAAAATAATTGTAAGGTCAGTTGATTAGCAACCTTAATTTCATCTGCAACCCAAATTCTGCCATGCCTTGTAACCTAAAATATTCATAGGTTCCAGAGTTTTCTGGAAGGCCATTATTCTGTCCATCATCACAGGTGAAGTGACTGAAGCTCAGAGAGGTAATGGGGCTTACTCAAGGTCACACAGATAGTAAGGGATACTAGACTCAGGAGTGAGATTATGGGGACTCCAATCTAGCTCTGCTCTTTCTACTTCACTGTGTGACCTTGGGCAAGTCACTTAACCCCTCTGGCCTGTTTCCTTAGCTATAAACTGAAAAGTCTATCTACATACTAAAATTTCTTCTAGCAGCCATCCATGACCACCAGAGGATCTTCCCCTTACAATGTACATGGATCATAAAGTTAAGGACCCCTTAAAACCCTCACATGGTCTGTCCACAATGACCAAAACTCAAGTACTGACCATGAGAGGAAGAGATGCCAAATTGGTCATGGCATGGACATCCTTCTCTCCCCTGACTGGAATCTTCCAAGGTTTTGGTTCTAGGAACCATGGAGACATGGACTTAGAGGCACCTTACTGACTAGCACCAACCCACCCCACTATCACACCACGCAAACTGTCAGTCAACTTGTGTTTTACTCCCAACTCCCAGCTTAGAGGGGAATAAAGACTAAGGTTTCTTTGTACAATGAAAAAATAGCAAACATACAGGGATGTACAGGATTGTTTGTT
Source organism: Mellivora capensis (assembly GCA_004024625.1). NCBI lineage: Eukaryota > Metazoa > Chordata > Mammalia > Carnivora > Mustelidae > Mellivora > Mellivora capensis. The sequence continues at coordinate 2,478 of PISX010018111.1, read as the reverse complement.
AAAGGTTCCCAAACCAAGGCAGAAAAAAAAGCTCCTTTTTCTTTTCTTTGGTTTTAAAGATTTATTTATTTATTTGAGAGAGAGAGAGAGAGTGTGTGTGTGCTGGCACGTGCGTGCCAGCACACACACACACACGTGCACATTCAAGAGCAGGGGAAGGGCAGAGGGAAAGAGAGAATCTCAAGCAGACTTCCTGCTGAGTTTGGAGCCCAACTCAGATCTCGATCTCAGCACCCTGAGATCATGACCTGAGGCAAAATCAAGAGTCAGGCGCTCAACCCAAATGCAATTTTTATCACAGAAATTTTCAAACAGGGAGCCTGGGTGGCTTAGTGGGCTAAGCCTCTGCCTTTGGCTCAGGTCATGATCTCAGGGTCCTGGGATCGAGTCCCACGTCGGGCTCTCTGCTTGGCAGGGAGCCTGCTTCCTCCTCTCTCTCTCTGCCTGCCTCTCTGCCTGCTTGTGATTTCTCTGTGTCAAATAAATAAATAAAATCTTTAAAAAAAAAAAAAGAAATTTTCAAACATACACAGAATAGAGAGATTGGCACAATAAACCTTTTCTTGACTCCTAGACACCACCTCCAATTCAGGTATTCTTTACAAGCTGAAATTAGAATTCTGAATCATCATCTGCAGTAGGCAGCTCCACACACTAGTCCTGCATCCGTCTGTTTTGAAAGCTGCTCTACCCCTCCTCCTTACGATTCTGGACAATCTATCAGGATGTTCAGAAAACTAACTTCCTGGCAAAGTGACTAGTACAGAAGACAAATGGACAAATCAGAGCCCATCTGCAACATGGACATCGGAGAAAAGAGTGACTTCTTCTGAAATCAGGAGCCACAACCTCCACAAAAACCTGGAGTTGCCATTATCCCTACCTTAGAGAATGAAGCCAACACAGTAGTAGAAGAGTTGAAAGAGAGAGAGAGTATGGGGCACCCAGATGGCTCAATCAGTTAAGCATGTGACTCTTGGTTTTGGTTCAGGTTGTGATCTCAGGGTCCTTGAGCTCTATGTCAGACTCTACGCTCAGTGAAGAGTCTGCTTAAAACTCTGTCTCCCTGGGGCGCCTGGGTAGCTCAGTGGGTTAAAGCCTCTGCCTTCGGCTCTGGTCATGATCTCACCGTCCTGGGATCAAGCCCCGCATCCGGCTCTCTGCTCAGTGGGGAGCCTGCTTCCCTCTCTCTCTGCCTGCCTCTCTGCCTACTTGTGATCTCTCTGTCAAATAAATAAATAAAATCTTAAAAAAAAAAAAAAAACAAAAAAACTCTGTCTCCCTGAGACAGAGGAGGACAGAGGACAGAAGACACAGAGTTCCCACCCTCTGCTCATAGTCTCTCTCTCTCTCTCAAATAAAGAAATCTTTAAAAAGAGAGAGAGAGAAAGAGAGAGAGTGTGTGAGATTCTTAGTGCTATCAACAGAGCACCTGATCCAGCTGTGCCTGATACCCTGAAATTTTTCTATTATACCATATTTCCAGTTTTGCTCAACCTAGTTTGAATGAAGTTTCTATTCCTTACAACAGAAAAAATCCTGAGCATACACCATCCCAGAGAGCTTTCTTGAAAGCAACAAGCACACTGTCAATCTTTCTTGTGGAAGGTCAAGGCTGGCCCTCTTAATTTAAAAAAACAATGTGTATTCCTCAAGGAATACATTTCCTAACAGACATAGAAAAAGTACGTGATTTTAGAATATTTCCTCAATAAAAGAAGAATTTTATTTTGCTTGATTTTTTGGGACAGCAACCCATCGATGCTGTCTTAGTACTGTACAACTACCACCCACACCTTCCCCCAACGACCCCTGATGGTGCTACTTTTGGATAAGACAAGCTGTCAGAGAGCAGTTCTGGGCTGACCAGGGGCACTGCACAAAAACTGGGCACACAAGACCAGGCAGAACAGGATGGGACCTGATTCCAGTTTTGGTGACAGGCTGAAGTGGTAACTCAAATTAGGAGATGTGGCCACAAATGAAATCAGAGGAAGGGGAACCCGGGGCACCCAGAAACCTATTCTTAGTCAGCTCTGCCTGCTCCTCTTTTCTCCTCCCTCTTTGGTGCAGGCCTCCTCCGTACGCTGTGGACACAGAGCTCCCTATGCTCCAATGCCACAGTCCATGACCTCTGGGTGGCCATGGTCCAGTGAGAGGAGGCAGGGGAAATGCCATGATGGGATGAGAGGTGAGGTATATGGGAAGAGGGGGCCTATACTTGGCTACAGCTCTTGAGAGGGCTTCCAGTGTCTTCTCTCCCATGAAAGACAGTATATAAATGTATTCACTGCAACAGCCTGCTGCCCACCCATAGAGAACTAATGAAGTAAACTAAGGTAAAGGCACACAACAGAATACTCTGTTGGGGGGGAGGGAGAGAGACGGAAGGGGCTAAAAGAGAGGAGAGGGGAGAGAGAGGAGGGAGAGGGAGAGAGAAGGGGGGGTGAGAGAGAGAGAGAGAGAGAAGAGAGATGT